>PVKC010002489.1:0-43266 GCA_004027635.1 Crocidura indochinensis
TGGATTTAGCCCATAATTTCAGTTATGAGGGACAGCATTTTAGAATCTAAATGAAGACAGACAACTTTCTCTATTTAAAAACTTAAGACTGTTAAAATTGACAAACGCATGTCAATATTCATTACACAGAGATAGTTTTATGAGTAAGAAAACTTTAATAGTAATAGCCCAAATATAATCAAATTAATGAACAAATTATAAAATTTAATTTGGTTCAAACTCCTTCAATCTCTAACACATTGGTAATTTCCATTGATTCATACAGAAATAAATGTTAAAGATTAGTCAGAAAACCTGGAATGAATCTGTAATTGTTTTGTTATAGTCTTTTGTTGTTTTTTGGAAGGGGACACACCCAGTGCTGCTGAGGGTTTACTATTGGCTCTTTACTCAGGGGTTATTCCAGGCTCTACTTGGAGGACCATATGGGATGCTGGGGTTGGAACATGGCCAGTCACATGCAAGGCAAACATACACAGACTGTGCTATCACTCCGGCCACATGAATCTGTAACTTTTTAAATCTAGAAATGAATAGTTTGATACTATTCTTCAGATCCTCTTCAAATAGAAATGTATTATTTTGAAAGGCAAATGATCTCATTTGATCATGGCTTACTGTTTATTTTATAAAATGCAGCAACTTTGACTCAAGCCAGCACATAAGGAAAAAAAACTATTTATAATGAATGATAATAATGAGTATTTATTAAAATGTCTTTGGTTTAAATATGTATAGAATAATTATAGAGCATGAACCATGTTTCTAAAAATATGACACTTTGTTATGTAAATTTTAGACCTTTATAGGAATTTCTTTCCAATGTTTTTTGCCAAAGTTCTAACAGAAAAATGGTAAGATTTTTGCTTTGTGGAGAAGTCCAGGTTATCTCTTAAATATGTGTCTTTTGTTATTTCTTTCCCCTCATATTTTTCTGAATAAATTTCTTAAAATAAAATTATTTTACTTGCTTAAGAAAAAATTTTGTGGCATTTGACTTGAATAAAAAAACTATAGAAGTCTACATACCCTGTGGCACAAGTGGTAAGACATCTGCCTTGCCTACGCTAGCCTAGGATGGACCTCGGTTCAATCCCTAGTGTCTAATATGGTCCCCCAAGCCAAGAACGATTTCTGAATGCATAGCCAGGGGTAACCCCTGAGAGTAACCAGGTGTGCCCCTCCCCCCAAAAAAGAAGTCTACATACCCTAGAGTATAAAAAAATGTTAGGTAATATAAGCAATAAAATATATAAGTATTGGAGATCACACATTGATGACACATTGAATACTACATATTCACTATATGAAGGAAAGATTGTCTTTTTGAAACTTTAGCTATAAAAGTAATAAGAGTGGTAAAATGAATATTAAAATAGAATTATATTGTTCCTTTTTTCTCTTTAAAATAAGGGTGATACTCTTGTTAGTATGAGTGATCTGGTTTTGAAAGCAGAAATTAGAGAGAAATAATTGTCTTCCTATTCTAAAATAAGATGGTAGAGAGCAGCATTAAAGAAGAGATGTTAGTAATTACATCTAAAGAGAAACAATTCTTTAATTAAAACATGATAGTAAAAGCAAAGGTGAATTTGGTTGTCTACATATTTAATGTGTACTAAAAAGAAAGCTATTTTGTGACTTCCATATTCTATGTAAATAGGAATATCTTTTACTGAAAGTAAGAGAAGATTATAGGAGGACAGAAAAATGGTGAAAACTGTTTCAAAGAATCACTTGTCCAGAGTCAGATCATATAGTGACAAAAGAAAATTAAATAATTATCTAGATTGATAATAATGAGGAAATGCAGCAGTTTATAATGCCCAACCTAACAAATTTTCAGTAAATCTCTGAATTAGATAATAAAATTAATATTTTTGAAAAAGTAGAAGAAAGCTACATTGACATTAATGAGTTCCTGTTCTAAGACAAAAACTGGTATCAGACACCAACAAATTTCTACTAGAAACATGTCATGATAGACTATTCTCCCAACCCATTCACACAATTAAAAACTATTATTTTGTTTCTGTGAGTTGTTATTTGTTTGGGGCCACATCCAGTGGTAGTCAGGGATTACTCTTGGCTCTGTGCTCAGGAGTCACACTTGATAGTGCTTAAGAACCATATGTAATGCCAAAAATTGAACCTGGATCAGGTGCATGAACGCAAGGGCCTTATTACTGTATTACATCTCCTGCTTCAAGGCAAACTACTCTTATTTCCTGATAGAGGTTTTGGGACATTCAGATTATTTTATTCAGGTAATATTGGTGGTGAAATATTTTGGGTTTTCTTTGCCAACAAGGCATCACAAAGAATTGTACATTTCTAGGAATTAAGTAAAAAATGTTGGCTACAAGTGAAGAAATTTTTCTAAAGAATCTAGAAAATTCTTTTCATAATAAATACAATTCAGCTAATTAAAGCATTCTCAAAAATGTCACATATGCCTAAGAAAATTACAACTAACCAAATGAACTCTGGATAAGGATATAATCAGTAATTTAAAAGTTTGAGTTACAGAGAATGCAACTTTCTATGGCTATGAGATGCAGGCCTCTGAGCACAAGTAGGTTAAGGTTCATATTTTTTCTACTGATATTGGTCCAGTTCCCACTATATACTTTACGATTTGGGTCACCATTTTCACGATTTTAATGGACATCAGCTTAAAAGAGCTGACAAATGATCTTACAACACTACTGATAATCAGGTCCCCACACAAAAATTGTCTTACCTTGATAATTTTGACCACCAACTTTTCTAAACATTTGATTTGACAATTATAAAGTGTGTGTGTTGTAAAACAGAACAGAAATTATGAATATTAATTAACTTATAGGCAGATGTCTCCTGAGTTATTCTGAAATAAAGTTTTCATGAAAGAGTATTTTTTTTAGTATTTTTAGGAACACAAAATTAAGGAAATAATACTAGGCAAATATATTGCAGGTTGTATATATAAACGTTTGCTGAATGAGTCATAGTGATAATATAGAAGTGAGGTGCTTTCCTTGCACATAGTCAACCATTTGAGTATAACATATGGTTCCTTGAGTACCCCTATCAAGAAGAACTCTAAGCACAAAACCAAGGGTTTTTCTCTGAGTACCATCATACTTGGCCCCAAATCCAAAACTGTCTGCTTAAGATTTAAGTGAAAAATACCAAAATTAGATAAGTCTCCTTCAGTTCATATGATGGCTTTAAAATTATTTATTGTGAAAAAAAATAAATATTCTGAACATGCAACTACTTTGGTCTTTGAAATAGCTTCTTTATATGACAAGAAACTAATTGCTGGTGGCTTATTGCCAGATGAACTGAACAAAAAGGCCTAAAAGTAAGAAAGTAAGTGCAATAGTTAAATAACACTCTCAATAAACAAACACCACTATAAAAAAATCCCTTTAAAAGATGGCTTGGATTGCTTTAATTACTTCCTCCATAATATTAAAATAAAAAAAGCCATAAATAGGATGTTTTCATTAGTTTTGATTACTCTCCCATAAGGGTGGATGACAGAGTTGACAGAGAAGAGCGTGACTTCTAGAAGACAGTGTTTTATGAGACTATCTCAAGGTCCCATAAATAAATATGAACTGTTGAGTGTTAAATTAAATTTTTATTACTTTTTCCTTATGTTCTATTGCATTTTGTTTGTTTTTCAAAGGTGGAAGAACCAGAGAAAGACATGGAAGAAGACACTAATCTGAACCCTGGTAGAGATACTGCCACCAACCAAATAAGGAAAAAGGAACCTCATGTTCCCGCAACAACAAACTCCAACCATATAGGCACTAAATACAATGAGGCCAAGACTAACCGATTGCCAACAAGAGGAAGTGAATTCTTGGCAAAGGCAGATGTTCCTAGCACAGCTTTAGGTTCAGTTTCACCCCCAGTCACTGACTCTGTCCCTGAAAAGGGGGTTTCTTCCACTTTGCAGATTGTGACCAAACCTCCCCCTTCCACACTGGCTGGCACTTCTAGCTCTTTAAATAGTTCGAAAACTGTCACGTTCCCAAAGATAAATTTGTCTGGGACCGTGGAGACTTTAGAAGCAGTTTCTATAGAAGAATCTCAGGAAGTGTCTACTGATATCAGTGGGGAAGAGAATTTATTGACTGATTTCAAGCAGGACACAGGAACTGATGATTCTTCTGGCTCTAGTCTTGTAACGTCTCCTCTCCCCTTTGGCGCTGAGACAATCTCTCAAGGGTACGTATTTTCCTCAGAAAACCCAGAGTCAATCACATATGATGTCCTTTTACCAGAATCTTCAAGAAACACTTCAGAAGGTTCAGCCTCTTCAGGTTCAGAAGACTCTTTAAAGGATCCTTCTCTTGATGGAAATGTGTGGTTTCCAGGCAATATAGATGGGACCACAGAGCCTGATATTGGGTCAGGGAGAGAGAGCTTTCTCCAGACTAAGGACACTGAGAAACATGCTGAGGCAGCTGAAAAGACCACTGAATCCCCTTCCCCAGGTTTACTAGCATCTCGGGGTCCCTCAGACACAGATCTAGAAATGCCTCCGTTTTCAACGCTCACCTACTTCCCAACAGAGGTAACACCTCATGCTTTTACTCCATCATCTGGACAGCATGACATGGCTCCCACTATCAACATGGTACATTCGCAGACAACTCAGCCAGTCTACAATGGTGAGCCACTTCTTCAACCTTCCTACAGTAGTGAAGTCTTTCCTCTAGTCACCCCTCTGTTGCTTGACAATCAGATCCTCAACACTACCCCTGCTGCTTCAAGTAGTGATTCAGCCTTGCATGCTGCGCCTGTGTCCCCCAGTGTTGATATGTCATTTGAATCCATCCTGTCTTCCTATGATGGTGTGCCTCTGCTTCCATTCTCCTCTGCTTCCTTCAGTAGTGAATTGTCTCGCCACCTGTATCCAGCTTCTCAAATCCTTCCACAAGCTACTGCAGCTCTTGAGAGTGATATGGTGTCCTTGCATGCATCTCTGCTGGTGGCTGGTGGTGATGTGCTCTTAGAGCCCAGCCTTGCTCAATATTCTGATGTGGTGACACATCAAACCACTTCTCATGCTGCTTCAGTGACACTGGAACTGGGTGGTGGTGAATCTGATAGCTTTTATAAAACACTAATGTTTTCTCAAGTTGAAGCGTCCAGCAATGATGTCATGATGCATTCTCGTTCTTCAGGGCCTGAACCCTCTTATATCTTATCTAAGGATAAGAGCTCCCACCCTCTCATCACTTTTCCTTACAGTTCTGGGATATCTGTGCATAATTCTGCTGATGTATCTCATCAGGGTACTGTACTAGGCAGCCTTAGCCACATACCAATGTCCAAGGCTTCATTGATAACCCCTTCTGTCTCATTGCTGCAGCCTACTCATGACCCCTCTGGTGATGGAGAGTGGTCCGGAGGCTCCTCTGAGAATGAATTTCTTTTGCCTGAGACAGATGGTCTGACAGCACTTAACATTTCTTCACCTGTGTCTGTAACTGAATTTACAGCTTCTGTATTTGGTGATGAGAGTAAGTCGCTTTCTAAAAGTGACATAATCTATGGAAGTGAGACTGAACAGAAAATGTCTTCTTTCAGTGAGATGATTTACCACTCTGAAAGCACAATCGTGCCTGACCTGTATGAACATGTCAATAAGTCAAAGGCATCTATACAAGACTCCCCTGTTTCAATTGCTAGTACAAAGGATATAACTCCAGGATTTCTTCCTTACACTGCAACTAAGGTTTTTGATCATGAGATCAATCAAGTTACAGAAAAAAACTTTTCTGTTCAACATACACATACTCTTTCACAAACATCTGATGACGCACTGCTTAAGCCTGTGCTTAGTACAAGCCCAGAACCAGAGTTCCCTGGCCCTGCTTCTAGTGATATGTTATCTCCTTCAACTCAGCTTTTATTTGTTGAGGGTTCAGCTTCTTTTAATACTGAAGTTTTACTGCAAGCTTCCTTTCAGGCTTCTGGTGTTGACACCTTGCTTAAAACTGCTCTTCCAACTGTGCACAGTGATTTAACATTGGTTGAAACTTCCAAGGTTGATCAAATTTTTCCTACAATATTGCATCTTATGGCATCAAACTCTGCTTCAAAGGAAAACATGCTGCACACTGCATCCCTACCAGATTTTGTTGTATCACCAACTTCTGTTATGCATGCTGTCTCACGTCAAAGTTTAACTATTCCTTACACAAGTGAAAAGTATTTTGAACCTGTTTTATTTAAAAGCAAAGTGGTACCTTCATTGCACAATAAGAATGAATTGTTCCAGCCTTCCAATCTGGAGACCAACCATGCCTTTCCAACAAAAGGAAGGCGTGGCTTTGCTACTCCTGTTTTGTCAATTGATGTACCACTAGATACACGTATAGATAAAACCATATATTCCGATGAAGTTTCCATCTCTTCTAAGGGTTCTAAAGTATTTACTAGTGTCCCAACTGTTATTTCGGAAACACTTGTCACTGCTGATTATTCTGATCTTATAAGAAATGTGTATGTTTCCATGACAACTGATTCCCCCAACAGAGATGGTCCTGTAAGCACAACACAGAGGCAGTTTCCTTCTAAAACAATTGAGTTTATGCATGGAGCCAGATCTGATACTGATTTAGGGGAAGTTGTGGACAATGGTGTTGATGATTACAGTGATGATGATTATGATGACAGAGATACTGATAACTTATCCAGAAATAAGTGTATGTCATGCCTCCCCTATAGAGAATCACAGGAAAACATCATGATTGACTCAGAAACCCAGAAAAGCAGTCTTGTGGATCAAAATAACCCAGTCTCATATACACACTCTAAGAATGCTCAAGAAGAAAATAAAGTCATGGGTATAACCTCAGACAGTCAGAATGATATGGGAAGTTCTGACAAAATACCAACAAATGCTCTAAACCAATATCCCAGTATAATTGGGAAAGAGGAAAATGATATTCAGACTGGCCGTGGCGTGCTTCCTTTCACACCACAATCTAAAGCCTGGGGTAAAATCCTTACAAGCGATGAAGAAAGTGGATCAGGGCAAACTATCACAGATAGTGTTAATGATAATGAGACTTCCACAGATTTCAGTTTTTCAAAAGTTAATGGAAGAGATGCCGATGGGGTCCTGGAACCAGGGAACTCAGAAATGATCCCTAGACCCCCACAGTCCTCCACATCTACTATTACTAGTAGACACTCAGAAGTGTTCAACATTTCAGAAGCAGGTTAGTTATGGATCAAAGGGATAGTTTGAAATGTGGTATTTTCTTCCTCAAAATAAAAAAAATAAAAAAACGGAAAGAAATTTGGTAAAAATCAAACACCCTGTTTTGATTAATATATTCAACAAGTCAGCTTATTGATTTTATAGAATGTTTTACCCTTTATTCCAAATGAATGTTCCACTTGTTTTAGATCTTGATTTAATTCTCAACAAAATAGTCAATTTTATTGTCATTTTAAAATATGATTAGTTATATCGAGAATGATTATGTGTGCATAATGAATTTTTTTGCTTCTTTTTAAATAGTATAATAGGGTGCTATTTTTTAGAAATTGTTCATGTTTCCTCATGTTCTAAAATAGGTTTCATTCTAAATATATTAAATATAAAATAAATTATCTGCTTTAGCAGTAATAATTAAGGACTTTTCTATGACTCACCCTGTGTAAAGGAATTAGAAAATTTGCCCATTCATATCAGTTCAGATATATGTTTTTATAATTCTGTTAAGTTTTGAGATTTAATAACTTTTTTAAAGTTTTAAATTTTAAGAACAACCTTTGATTACATAATATTACCTAAAGAGGGCAGTATGAACTAAATAATACATTATACTTTGTGCTAGCTGTTTTACACCATTTCAAAGAAGATAAATAATGGACATTAGTATGCATAGCATGTATGGATATTGTATAATAATATGTAAATACTAGACCATTTCAATAGAAATGCATTTCATTTGTTCTTGTATTTTATGCAAATTAATATATTGTCCAGATGTTTCTCAGAACAGATTACTTACAGTAGATATTATACAAATGTTTGCTTTAAATGCCAAGGGGGTGGAATGAAAATTTTCAGTGCCATTAAGACAATGAAATACTAGCTAATTTCACTGAATTGGTCATAAATTGTATAATTTACTTTTATAAAATGTTAAAGCAATTTTTAAAGTTAACAATTACTATGTTTTTAACTTTAGCAGTAATTTACAATATAGGCTAATACCAACATCTTCTATCTCTACTGCATCTAAGTAAATGTCTATAATACATAATCTATAACACATATACACATCTCGAATACCTTTTATTCTTTATTGTTGTTCCATTCTTTGATAATTTTTCCTTTAGTGCACCAACAATTAAGAATTTGTATATTTAGGAGACCGGGTGGTGGCGCTGGAGGTAAAGTGCCTGCCTTGCCTGCGCTAGCCTAGGACGGACCGCGGTTTGATTCCCCCAGTTCCCCATATGGTCCCCCAAGCCAGGAGCGACTTCTGTGCACATAGCCAGGAGTAACCCCTGAGCATCACCGGGTGTGGCCCAAAAACCAAAAAATAAAAAAATAATTTGTATATTTAGATAAACTTTTCTTTTAGTAACTTTATATTATTTAGTATTGTCTATTAAATACTTATGTTCTTTATTTTGTTTGTTTTGTTTTTGGGTCACACCCAGCAGCACTCAAGGGTTACTCTTGGCTTTGTGCTCAGAAATCACCCCTGGCAGGCTTGGGGTACATCATGGGATGCTGGTATTTGAACCCCATCCATCTTTATGCAAGGCAAACACCCTATCTCTCCAGCCCTAAACACTTATGTTCTGATATGCTAGAATAACTAATCATCAGGTATCTTTATCCATTAGTATTATAATGTCTATATATATGAATTATTAATATGGCTTCAATGTTAGTATTTTTAATTTTTTTGAAAATATAAGGATTCATCACTTTTCCACTTTCTTAGTAACAGATTAATGTGATATTGCTAAATTATGATGTTATGGAAAGCCATATATTACCAAATGAAAGGCCAGATTGTTGAAAATACTTGGCAATTTCCTTTCAAATGATTAACAAGACTTATCTATTTTACATGTTCTACCAGTATTAAAGAGAAAACAATATGCTGCTTATATAACATTCAGCATCATAAGTTAGCAACATAAATTCCAATAAGATCAAATGAGATTAAAGAGAAAATATTATCTGTTTTTAAAGTGCTGGTATAGCTATATATGGATCCTTTATTCAGCATTCAAATAAATGTCCTTATCAAATGGATATAGACGAATTTTGAAGCTTAAAAATCTATTATGGCCAAGAGATAGCACAATGGCAGGGCATTTGCCTTGCACACAGTCTATCCAGGGCAGATGGTGGTTCAAATCACAGCATCCTATGTGGTTCACCGTACCTTCCAGGAGTGATTTTTGAGTAGAGAACGAGGAGTAACCCCTGAGTGCCGCTAAGTGTGACCCAAAAATCAATATATATAATGTACTTCTGAATGTAGAAAGTATATGACATAGTCTTTTAAATTAACATAGATAAGTCAAATATAACTGACTACAATTTATGAAGTCTTAGAACAAAAGATATAGAATCTTTGACCTAAGTGGCATAGAATTAATTCAAAAGCAAGACAGACACATATTCTATAAGGATGTATCTTAGAGACTATCCTTTTATGGTTTAGGACAATAATAAAACCACAATAGCTAACTCTATTTCATAAATTATACTTAAATAAATTGAATATATGTAATATCAATTATATTTTAATATATTTTATTTTATATATTTTTATTTCTAATAACCTATTAGCAGATATTTGTTTTATCGTTTGATAACACATTTGAGCACATAAAATATGTTTTATTTTATAATAAATATGAAATAAATTACTAACAGATAAAAAATAAATATATAGCAAGCTGTTTCTCAATTTAGTATATATATCAGCCAATGGAATGTCAATACTTTCATGTGACTTTCTACCTTGTATACATAGGTTTTATAATGCATAATTGCCAGTGATTTATAATTTAATTACTAAGTAAATATTTTATTTTTAATACAGACCTCCCACAGAATTTGTAAGTAAGTTTCATAACAGGACACTATATGTGCACATGTATATGAAAAATGTAAATAGCATTGTAAATATGATAATTTTAAATGCTTTATGTGAATATCTTTACATATATCACATGAATGATAAAAATCTCATGTGGGGGCCGGAGAGATGGCGCTAGAGGTAAGGTACCTGCCTTACAAGTGCTAGCCAAGGAAGGACCGCGGTTCGATCCCCCGGCATCCCATATGGTCCCCCCAAGCCAGGGTCAATTTCTGAGCTCTTAGCCAGGAGTAACCCCTGAGCATTAAACAGGTGTGGCCCAAAATAACAAAACAGAACAAAAAAATCTCATGCATGGCTGTATATAAATATTTATACATGAGATAAGTTTCTATGTGTATGCCTATATGCATACTTCCACTTACTATCTGAAGACCTGTATACATATATGTGCTCACTTTGTTTCTAAATTAATGTGCATCATTGGGTTCAAACTTGGATGTGCATCAAACTCACTTGCCTCACCTACTAAGTGCAGTGCTGGGCTTTCCCCACAGATTTTCTAAGCAGTTTGGGGATGCTTTTAATCCTGGCTCTAAAATACTTGTTTACAATGAGTTCCAGGTGATAATGAAGCCACTATTCTAGAGACCACACTAGAAAATAAATACAGAAAATAAAGGTAGTAATTACTTTCTATAACTTCTAGATACCAACAATTTTACTGAATGAGTTATTTCATTTGTTACCCACAAGCTTTTCACTAAGTAGCGAGTTATAATAAAAAGGAGATGAAGTCAAAATGATATGCATTTCAAATTTTATAGACATTTTAAACATTCATTATATACATTATATATAGGACTAGGTCATATTGAATTGTAAATCTGAGTTTTCTCAAAAGAATTCTAACTTCCCCTTAGGGATCAGTTAATTTTCATTAATTCCACTTTTGAGACAATTTTCAGATATTTTGTTCTGTCTTTGAATTTTTTTTCCGTAGCAAGTGCATTCATAATTATAAGGAAAAACATCAGAAAATGTGGGTAATATGTATACCTCTTTGATAATTTCCTTTGTGACTGGATTAAATTTTGGAGGGTTTTATATTTGATGGGGAAGTGTTATCTCCCACATCATGCTCAGGGGTTCCTGGTCTACACCAGTAGAAGTCTAGTGCATTTTGGATTTCATAGTATTAGGGCCACCAGATTCACCTTGGTGGTGACCAGATGGTATGTAGATCTGGGAATAAGACTGGAGACCTCTGTTTGCCAGGCATGCACTCAAAACCCTTAAACCATCTCCCCAACCTTGAATTTATTTCTTAACACATTCTGCTTTATTTCTCATTACAGAAGAAAGCTGTCCTTTTTAATCTCTAGCTTTCTATAGCTAATTTTACAATTCTATAATTTTAAAATTCTATACAATTTTAAGTAGTTTACTAGATTGAAGCTCTAATGTAAATAACTACCCTTAGATTCTTTCTTCATGAAATCTCCTTCCCAAGGAAAGATTTTCAAAAGTTTTTAATTAATTATAGAAAATCAAAATTATACGCCATGATTTAATAAGTAGCATGGTTTACCCTGTGGTTATATTGTTTAAAAACTAAGTGCTTTTTTAAATTTTAATTCCTCAATTTTATTTTTAAATTCTGCTTTAATTTTTTAATAGGGCTCACACCAACAGTACTCATCTCACATCATCATTAATCTTGAACTGGTGGTACACTTGGAAGCACCACTTGGAAACGCTAGTCGGGGTGTGTTGAGGATTGGAAAGAAAGGAGAAACAGAGATATGTGATATGATACCTTGAATCCAACCTAGGACCTTGCACATGCTAGGAATATTTTCTGTAATTTAGCTATCTCCCTGGACTTTATTTTGTGCAACCCCAACTTAGATATCAGTGTCAGTTGGAATGTTCAAGCTCCCCAGACCCTATTTCCTCTTATATATTTTAAACTTTTTACTTAAATTGGCTTATAATTATAGGCATTCGTTATACCAGAGTCAAAGTTATAAAGGTAAGCAGCAAAAATGATGGTTGAAACTAGTGGAAAAATATTGGACTTGTTCTTAAGCTTTAAATATCAACTTTCTCAATTTTCTCCAACTACAGAGGCCAGTAATAGTAGCCATGAGTCTCGTATTGGTCTAGCTGAGGGGCTGGAATCCGAGAAGAAGGCAGTTATACCCCTTGTGATCGTGTCAGCCCTGACTTTTATTTGTCTAGTGGTTCTTGTGGGTATTCTCATCTACTGGAGGTAAGTTCAATGTTTGTTTGGGGAATGTAACATATTAAGCTCAGATTTTTGCCTCTTTTAAATTTAAGGATCTTATAGTGCATATTAATTTTTTTTTACTTGAGTGCTACTATTAACTTATACAGGTAACTATGAAGTGAACTTTTGAATATAAAACAGACCAATAAAATATTTTATTATTCTTTGTACTTCCATAAAATGAAAAGTGGGGGAACATTGGTTTCAGATAATAGTTGATACTATGTTTTGCCAGTTTTACTGTCATTATTAATTAACATTCAAAGATTTACATAACATTTAACAAAAATATAAGCAGACTAAATATCACATTTTCCTACTCAGTTGACCTGATTGCACTCCTGGCATATCATAAGGTTCCCCCATATCATAATAAGTATGATCAGGTTTTGTCTAAATGGTGCCTCATGTATCATCAGGACCAACACCTCACCAACTTGCCAGGAGTAGCCCTTTAATGTGCCCCTAAAAAAAGGGAAGCTATTTTTTTTTACTGGACTATTTATTTTGTGTCTCTAACTGGATTAACTACCTTAAGGAAATATTAAGCATGAAAAAAGAAAGGAACAAATCACTTCTGATACAAATTTATATTTATTGAAGAGAAACAATTTCAAATGAAAAATTTGCACAAAGTTAAACATTTCTCCCAAAATAATATTTTCCATGCAATATTGCACAAATTTGTTCACAGGGCAACTGAAGTCTCTCCTGGTAAGTTAGTCACAAAATCTTGCTAATTAAGTCAGAAGGATCAGATTTAAATTCCATTTACTTGAGTAGTACAATAGAGGTGAAAGAGGAGGGCATTTCCAGCAGAGACACATGGTTAAGATAACAGAGATAGAAAGTAAAAACTGATTGTATCTGAGGCAGTGATGCAAAGACATGTGGTAGATTTAGTGAACTAAGATAAAATTTTTTATAAAGAACTACATTTAACATTTAGTTTTCTTTTAGTAATTTCTCTGAATAAATTTAATTATTATTTAATTTAGACAATTTAATTATTTAGGCACCATGATTTATAAATGTGTTCATAATAGATTTTTGGTCATACAATGTTCCACCATCAGTGTCAACTTGCTGCTACTTATATCATTGGGATGCCTCCCACTTCTTAGTCTGCCTCCCTAGCAGGCATAGATTTAAGTTTAATCATTATGGTTTGGTGCCTATGCTCACAGCACTGATGGCTCTTTGGTTTACAAAGTAGATTAATTTTCAGAGGATTTTGATTTTGATTTTGTTATCCTACATGTGTTAGGGCTATATTTTGTCCCTAACACAAGGCAAAAATAGCTGCTTTCGTCACCAGTTCTTATGAATGTCAGTGGTTCCTTTTTCAAAATAGTCTATGCCTGGCAGAGCAATGTGAGCATATAATTTATAAATCTTTGTTGAGTAATCTTTGTTGAATTTGTATTGCTTCTCTTCCTATTCACTACTAAACTTGTTGGCCTAACTTCTTGCCAACATTAATATCAGATTTGTTCAGATTACTACTTTATGTTTAATCTGATTTTTATTGTCAGCCCAGTTTTCCTGTAATGCCAATCATGGTTAAGCAATTTTAAAATAATTTGGAAGTGTAAATAGGGCATAGGCACTTGCCTTACATTTGACCAACCTTTATTCAGTTCTGAGCACTACTCTGGTTTCCCAAGCACTGACAAAGTGTGGCGATAGATAGATAGATAGATAGATAGATAGATAGATAGATAGATAGATAGATAGATAGATAGATAGATAGATAGATAGATAGATAGATGTAATAAAAACAGGACAAATTTTTACTCTATAGTAAGTAGAGTGTAAGAATAAAGTTCCAATTAAGATGTCAGATCATGTGGTGTTGGATTTATGTGCATGAGAAAAAATACTGTTGACAATATTGTAAAACAGATAATCTCAATCAATAAAATAAATTTAAAAATACATCAGTAGGGGCTAATGGGTAGGATGTTTACCTTACATGTGGCGACCCAACACAGATTCCTGGCTTTTCATATAGTCCCCTGATCACAGAGCTAAAAGTAAGCCCTGAAACCTCCTGATGTGGCCCCACACCCCCAAAAGTCAATGATTTGTAGCAATAAGATTGAAATAAAGTATTTTAATCTGTTACATGAATTTTAGAATTTATTTCACAAATTTAAAAAGCAACAGTTTAGTGACCTGAAATTCCATGGAAAAATATAATCTGGAATGTTTTTATATTATTCAGAGTGAGCTAATCTATATGTATTTTGTGAAGAAAAAAGATTAAAAAACAGTAATGTGACCTTCATCAGTATGTTTTTATTTTCTTTATTAGTAACACTTTATGTAGTAGGAAAACAAAATGCTCAGTTGGTATTTGAACACTCTGTCTTAAATACACATCTTGTATCTATCAGAATTGTCACTGTGTTTATTTTAAAATGTAACAACTGGCCTTATAAACATTTAAGATTAACTTACTTTAAGAGACCAAGTTTTTCATACACTAAGAGTATTATATGCTGAACCACAAACTTATAGTACCAGTGCTTTCTTCAACATTTGTTTTACTCAAATTCTAGTTTAGACACATTTGTAGATAATAAGTGGTCAAAAATAGAAACATGTTAACTTTTTGCTAGAAACTTCAGCCTATGAAAAAAGTCTGAGAAAAATTTACTGACATGCTAATAAGAGCCCTAATAATGATAATGGTCCTTGAGAATTTTTCCAAATTTATATATTAAAATTTTTTCTAATCCAATATTTTGGAGAAAAAATTCCAAAGTGGAACAATAAATTATATTTTGGAAATATCAGGTCTAATTTACCAATGTTTATGCATTCCTCTGTATTTGCATAAATCTTCAGAAAAAATCTTGTGCTAACAGGACAAATGAACAAATTGAAGATGGTAAAATCTGGATCCCTTCCCCAGTTCTAGTTGCATTTGTTAGATGGTCTTAGTCATGTCACTCACCTAAATTATGAGTTTCTTCTCTTTTTCATTTGAGGATAGGTTCCAAAGTTCACCTTTATGGTTGCAATAAGACCTTCTTTGTTGTATGTGTGGGATGAACATTGTATGATGAATATTGCTTCGTATGTATAAGAGAATGTAAAATTGAATTAATTACACATTTCTAGTTTTAATTCTAAATGCTTACCGTGATGAGAAGGTGTAAATTAAATAATCAGATTAACATTGATTGATAGGACCTATGTCTTCAAGTTTAAAGCAGTCATCACTTTTTTCTTCATGGCTGAGTGATAATTAGCAGGAGACATAGTTATCAACACTTAGCACATAGACTTGCAGACACTCGCTGCTTATACAGAACAGATGGACGATGGATATTGAATCTTGTCATACGCTAAATAATATGTCTGTAGATTATTTTCCAGATGTTTTAAGGTAAATTTACAAGAGCCAACTCGAAAGTTTTTGAGACGCAATATTTGTTCAATAAGAAAGATTTTGAAAATTTTCTGTTTAAAACAGACAACAAGCATATTTTTGAGCTTGTTTTAGATTACAGCTTAAACTATACCAAAAGAACATATAACAGAATGATACTTCATCAAGATCACGATTTGAAAAGAGCCTTTCAGAAACACAGTTGTTTTAGTTGAGATATAAAAGCGGAAGCGGTAAAGGAAAAACAGTATTAGTTTATTTTATCTTAACTTCATATTTGTAGAGCATTGATACTAGTTACCAACTTAAGATGAAAGTCTCTTTTTAGTATGCTGCTGCCTTTTTACAGAATCTAACTTCGCAGATAAGACTGTATTAGAAACACCTTTGAACAATATCCAGATAGCTTCATCCAGAATTTAGTTTGTGCTTATGAAATTTTCTGTATTATATATTTTTCTGTATGATTTCATGCATGCTCATGAAAATAGCAATATTTCCTGAAACTATCAAATACTTGGTTGAACAACAGAAAAGAATGGACTCATTACCACAGTGATCATTTATAAATCATTAAATATGTACTAGAAAGATGCATTCTCTTTTTAGGCATCTAAATATCTATTATTTCATTCATTCATACAGCATTCTCCAACTATATTTTCTTCTCCCTGACAAACCTTTGAGACCTTATTTTATTTGAGATTCACGAATATCAGAGAACTTTTATCCAATTTATGATAGGTGTAGTTTACTTGCTATTGAAAAGCCATCTTATTCTTCAACCTTTACACCTATGGTCTTCCTGGAACCATAATAAGAGTTGAGTTTAAAAAATCAAAGCCTATGTCCCTGTTTTATAAAAATACCTGAAGCTATAAACACAAACCAAATATATGTCAAAGTAATTCCCTTCACCAACAAATAACAAAGATATTTAAAATAAAATAATGTAGAATAATTTCCATGAACCAAAGACAACTTATTAGTTAGGCATCTCTTTTTGGTGCATTTCTTATGAATAATTGAGTCACACTCATTAGTGATCAGGTGAACTCTTAGCTCCATACTTGTATTAAAAATGGCAATACTCAGGAATCCATATTTAGTGTCAAAATTGAACTGAAGTCAACTTCATGAAAGAAAGCTACCGTTAACCTAGTACACATGTAATTGGATATGCGTGTATATATGTTTACATATACATATATATAAAGTATTATTTGGTTTTGAACTATAGCTGATGGTACTCTAAGCTACATCCTATTTCTGTGCTTTGGGATCACTTCTAAGGAAGGATTATGGAACCATATTGGGTGCTAGGGATTGAACCAGATTGGTTACATAGATGAGAAGCACATTACTTACTGTGCTATAACTTTAGGCCCTCAAAATAGTCTTTATAAATGTGAAATGAATGAATGTTTGTGGTAGGGTAAAGAAGAAATGAAGAAGTTAGATTGCTATAGTTTGATTAGAAAATGAGGGATTGTATCACAGAGAAGTACTGTAAGGCTGTCTTTAAAAGGAACATTATTTACCTGGCAGGTTAGTAAATGGGCATTTGGTCATGAAAACTATATTTAAAACAGAAAAAATACTGTGTTTCCACAGAAAGAGATAACTCCAGGATGTTCAATCTATTTCTATATTTAGAGCATAAATTTAAGGAGAAACATGAAAAAAGAGTGGAGGTCAGAAGTAAACTTTAGTGATTAAATAATACTGGGCACCAAAATATTAAAAATAAATGCCACCTACAGAACTATGAAATATCAATATAATAAGAATATAATTTTTTATTCACTACAAGAAAAACATCAAAAAATAGCAATGGAAGAATTGGGACCGCAATGATAGCACAGTGGGTAGAGAGTTAGGGTGTTTTTGCCTTACCAGGATTCAATCCCCAGCATTCCTATGATACATCAAAGTTACCAGGAGTATTTCTGAGCACAGAGCCAAGAGTAATGCCTGAGGGCCACCAGGTGGTTACTCCCTGGAGTGCCCCCTCCCCAATAGCAGTGGAAGAGGAGATCAGCTTTGTTTCTGTATTTTGCTTGAAAGTGCTTAAAAAGAATGTAGTTTAAGAAGGCATAAGAAAGAACTATAAAACGGACAAGTCTAAAAGCTCAAGGAGTAGAGACATGCTGAGTATGTGCAAAGCTATGACCCTCCAAGCATCATTAAATATGACCTCAATAAGTAATAACTTAAAAGTTAAATAAAGATGATTCATGGTAAAATGACTCTTTTCAATGAAGGTATTTAACAGGGTCTTTTTATTTTAGAAATGTTGTCAGTGATTCTTACAACAGCTATCATACTGTACTTTAAGGCATTTTATACCTCTAAGATTCATTGTAAAACAAATAGAAACCATTTCTTGGAATCATGCATTATAGATGATTCAAAAGAATTTTTGTTTTGTGAACTTTTAACTCAAGCCTTAAACCGGGTGTTTCTCTATTGGTCTATCAAGATATGCTTCATTAGTGAAGCAGAGAGAAACTAAACTTGCCCTGTTATTGTCCAGTCTGATTTTTGCTCTGTGAGTGCATTGATAGGATAATTTCTTTATCACAAATGTGACTATTAATTTACCCATTTCTTCTTGTCTGTCTTTTCTTTCCAGTTTACAAACTTTGATTTTAATTATGATCCTTTGCCTCTTGACTCTATAGCACTTCACTGCCTTCTCTTTATTCTACTATCTGCTTGATCTCTCTTTGAAGACACTCATCCCCACTATTAAAAGATCAGTTTATCATTCACTTACCCTTCAGAGTATAGGTTAAAAGTCCAATGCTATCCACTACTTAAAATACACCCTCCCACATAAATTCCTACTATAAACCCACTTTCCCTCAGTAACCACTGAAGAGAGAAGTTAGTTTCTTACTATCAGTAAATTTGCTTTAGTTTTTTTTTTATATTCCTCATATGTGTGAAACATTTCAGTTATTGCTTTTCCCTTCATTACTTCTTTTAGGTAACATGATCACCTCATAAAGGCATTTTTAGGTTCTCTATTATGTTGCTAGAGATTTGATTGCCAAAGACATAGGCAGCTTCACTGCAGAGGGCATGTTGTCCTTTTGAATTTTATTTGTGCTTGGAATTAAGATTATAAATAGAAAACCTTATTTTATACCAGTAAATTTAGAGAAATCATCAAACTGAAAGGCAGAGAATGGGTACTTAAAATATGATGAACGCTCTTAACACTGAGGACTAGCACTTCTCCAATGAAAACCAAGTCCCCTGACTGTGGGACTCCCATTCTGATGAAATAGAAACAACCCAAAACATGTAAGAACGTGTATTTCTTCACGTTGCATTAGTAAGGTATTTCATATAGGATTCAGTGTCACAAAGCAAGCAGGGGAGTAAAAAAAATTAAATTGGGAAAATGGACTAACTTTTCTTTCAGCATTGGCTCAGGAAGTCCACAGAGATAGTGACAAGTTGAGCCAATGTCAAAAACAAGGGAATGAAGGTAAATGGACAAGAAAAATAGAAGAGGAAATATTCTAATCTATTATTAACAATGCCTCTTTAAGGGAGAAAGAGGTGGTCAGTGTGATGAAGAATCTAAAAAGTAAGGAAGGACCTTACTTTTGTGGGAGATGAGGTTGATGAAGATTGAGGACCAGATCATGGGGTTCCTATAGACCTTGCTGAAATCATTCAGTATTTTCAATTTCAAGAATTTCACACATAAAACTGATTACTGAGGGGCTCGGGAGATAGCATGGAGGTAAGGTGTTTACCTTTCATGCAAAAGATCATCGGTTCAAATCCCGGTGCCCCATATGGTCCCCCGTGCCTGCCAGGAGCAATTTCTGAGCATGGAGCCAGGAGTAACCCCTGAGCACTGCCGGGTGTGACCCAAAAACCAAAAAAAAAAAAAACAAAAAAAAACAAAAAAAAAAACTGATTACTGAAGAATTTCCACCTTCTTTATGTATGATGTAGGATCAAACACTATGAGCCTTCTTTTTCTTTTCTTGATTCCCAGGCAATGCTCAGGTGGTCTGGGAACCATTTTCGATTCTGTTTTGCCAACCACGCAGGATGCTTCAATGCCTAGGCATGGCAGTGCACTGTTGCTTTCAACCAGCAGCACTGAGACCACAGAATCCACTCTCAGTGGTGCTCAATGCTATGCACTATCTGAGGATCAAATTCAGGATCTCACATGGAAAGTGTGTGTCCTGAACTTTTGAACTATTTTCCCAGCCCCAAGAATTATTATTCTGTTAAAACTCAGTAGGATTAATGCTTTACAGCTTGAATCCTTTATATAAAAAAACAAAAGTAGCACTTTCATTCAAACAGATATTTCTATCAATTTAAACACTCATGAGTAAAAGTCCTAATAAAATAAGTGACCCACATCAAAGCTGGTCATTAGCAGTTTTAATTATCTAAATTTTTGTAATTAAGGATGGTTTCATTAGTTTAGCAGCAGTTGGTTCTTTGCTCTTCTCAATAGTTTGTGGTGTGCTCTCACCAGATGTTACTCTTATCATCTGAATGAAAATAAATTCTGGTGACACCATAGGTCATGGTTGTCATTGATTCCAAATATATTCATTCTCAAAACCCTCATCAACAAATCTGGCATCTGTTGGAAAGAAAAATCACCCTTGTTTTTAGTGATCCACTCATTATTTCCTCACATAAGTTCTATCAATGTTGCATTTTCACACAGTATGTATAAAACTATCGTCTTTTTTTATTAAAATGTTACCACTTTGGAATTTTATTTCTAAATATGTGGCCATAGCTTCTTGCCTTTAACTAATATTAGAGCATGTTCTGAATGAGATGATTGTTTCACTATTGAGTTACAAAATTTTTATATGTCCTTTTTTTCCCACTCTGGTTATTTCCAAGTTGTCTGGATTCCTTGGTAGGCTGCATCCATGGAAATGTTACTCAGTATTGGAGTATACTAGCTAGTTAATTGCAAATCGGTATCAACTACAATTTCAGATACTATCTGTTTTCTCCACATTCATAGCCTCTTCTACATCTGGTACAAATAAAAGTGATAAAATTGGAAGCTTGGCATAAATGGAAGTTCTTTAATACTTTGTGTTTTGTAAGATAGGTATGATTTCTGAGTATATTTTTTTGAGATTTGTCATTATTTAGAATGAGCTCAGAAGTTGTCTTACTAGCCATGGCAACTAGTGGTATAAATTGCTTTATTTTCTTCCAGGAAATGTTTCCAGACTGCACACTTTTATTTAGAGGACAATACATCTCCACGAGTAATATCCACACCTCCAACACCTATTTTTCCAATTTCAGGTAATAGCTTGAAATGTAACAGTCAGTAATAGCTGACTGATAGTGAACAAAAAGCATGATACTGATTATTTGTTCTTGTCAGAATTGTGTAAGAATTTTAATATAGGTTAGTAAATATTCCTGCTATTCAAAATATTTTTATATCCTGTATCAGGAGCCCAAGTTTATATTTTGTTCTTGTTCTTTTTAAATATTCTCGGTCAGACATATAATATGGCAAAATAGTTTATAATCAAGCAGTAAAGTAATATAAACATTTAGCAATTAAGCTTTAAATAATATTACTGGATCAGTTATTTTCCATACTCAAACTAAATCAATGTGGTAAGCTTATATAAGGAGAAATAAAAATAAGAACAAAATAATTTTCTTGACAGTCATCTAGTATATATTTTCTTACCCATATTTGAGGGGGAAATTCTCTAAAATTATGGGGCCAAAAGTAAAATGTGAGCCTAAAATTTAGTTACAAAGACTAGAAGGAGAATTTCATGTTAAGCAAAATAAGACAGTGGGACAAGAAAATGCCAGATGGTCTCACTTGTATGGACTATATAAAAAGGCCATGCAAATAAGTGGACGATATCCAGTGAAAACAAGCACTTGTACTCTGGCAGCTGGACAGAGGTTACCAAGCTCTAAGTTAATAAGTGGAAAGAGGAGAAAGAGTGAAAAAAGAGAGAGGAGATATAGGAAAAGGGAAGAGACAGACTAGGGTTGGCACAAAAATTGTTGTTTGGATGGTCTCTGGCACCTGGTCTTAGGCACTTTAGTAGTGCTGTAAATGTGGTAACTTTATATAAAAGAGCATAAACATGAACACCAATGTATTACCTCAGCAATTTCTGAGCATGGAGCCAGGAGTAACCCCTGAGCACTGCCGGGTGTGACCCAAAAAAAAACAAAAAAAAAATAATAGGGAGCCTGGAGGTGACACTGGAGGTAAGGTGCCTGCTGCCTTGCCTGTGCTAGCCTAGGACGGACCACGGTTCGATCCCCCGGTTCCCATATGGTCCCCCGTGCCTGCCAGGAACGACTTCTGAGCGCATAGCCAGGAGTAATCCCTGAGCGTCACTGGGTGTGGCCCAAAAAACCAAAAAAACATAATAATAATAATAATGTGAAACAGCTGAACATGAGAAGACAGTAACTTTGTGTCAGAAACTTGGCTATGGTTAACAATAATGAAATTTTTTTCAGTGTCCTTTTAAGAAACTTTTCGGCTCCAGAGTTTACCAAGATCATACTTATTATTTTGGAACAGTTCATATTTAAAAATGATACCAATAAAGAACTACCTAAAAATTGCATGCTATAGACGTGCAAAAACAAATGAAACAAAAATATAGAGCCACCAAAATATGGTAAAGGGGAAAAATCATCTCTGAGTCATTTAAAGGATTCTGATATGCAAAACTTTTTTCCTGAGTGTCCAAATTCTACATGATATCTACATAAAATGTCAGGAGAAAAAAAAGGAGCATTTTCTTTATAATTAAATTTTTTTGCATATTTTCCTCTATCAACTCTGTTTTTTTTTACCACCATTTGATTTATTTTTATGGTTTATATTAAAATTCTATACAGCATAATTTCTTATTTTATACTTAGATATTTAAGACTTACAACCCACATTTATATGTTGCATTATTATTCCCACACTTTCTAACATACTTCCAGATACATTCACATCATAGATATGCAAGTTAGCTATAATATTACCCAAAGCCCAATTCATTGCTAGTTCATTACTAGCAATAAGTTAAATAATCCATAATCAGGACCTGGTCCATAAAATTAGAAACCCAATGTGTTTACTTCTCAAAGTAGACATCAAAACTGTTTCTTCATTCCCTTATGACTCCCAAAGATGAATTTCATCTTGCCCAATGTGCACATTTCCATGTAAGAACAGGTAACAGAAAAATAATTATTAATCACCAGTCTTCATCATTTCATTCGAGAAATTACCAAATGCCTTTCCTTAAATAAAAAGTTATCACTTTACTAGTAAAAAAAAAAAAAGGTTAGCTGTTCAGGACAGTATCAATATGTTTAATGGGTATTTCTAGAACTAATTATTTACAGGTGACAATTATTTCTGTTTTCTTAACTAATTATAAAAGCTTCTTCAAGGCAGGATCCTTCTATAGGTGTGAAGATAGAATTACACCTTTTGTTATTGCTTCTTTAGCCTAACAGGCTAATTCAGTTTTAGTATTCAGGTACACTCAGCTAAGAGAGAGAACAGATGGATTCTGATTTTTTTTTCTAAATCAGATAATGCTTGGTAACTGAAGCTTTCAAATATTAAATGGCCTAGATGTTGAACATCTGTTGATGTAAATAACTTGTTTCTAGTGAAATGTGTTTGATGTTTCCTTGTCAGAGAAATCATTTGTGAAATTGCATACTGTGCGCTAGTAATATGTTTAAGAAAGATTTTTGTCAGGGAAGGGGGAGGGGACAGCACCAGTCAAAATAATTTGGCCCCTTCACAATTAATTAACAGATCTGGTGACTTTGTTTACATAGCCTATCTTCAAGTTAGAATTCTTGAAGTGTTACCAATTAAAAGTTCCAAAGGTTTTTGACATGACTGGTTTATATCTAAATGGTTTCTGATACTTATATCAAAGGAAAATTATTTTTCAAATCTTTTTTAAATCTTTATTTAAGCACCTTGATTACAGACATGATTGTAGTTTGGTTTCAGTCCTAAAAAGAACATCCCCTCTTCACCAGTGCAACATTCCCATCACAATACCCCCAATCTGCCTCCTCCCTGCTCCACCTCCTCGCCTATATTCAAGACAGGCATTCTACTTCTCTGATTGACATTGTCACCATAGTTGTTAGTGTAGTTTCAAATCTGACTATTTTTAGGAAAACTTAAGAATTAAAAACTGAATTTGGACTATCAAATAGAGCCACCAGTACAATTAAAAATATATTATTTCAGCATCTTTCATCATAATTAATATGTAGCTCCCACTTATGGCAATGGGTTATCTATACAAACTCATTTAAGGGCAAGTTGTAGCTCTGCACTATATCCTTGAGTGTGTGATACCCTGGGTTTGATTCTCCTGGAATTATACAAAAAAGAGAGAGAGAGAGAGATTCAGTCCATTGACAATTGAGGCTTTTTGCTATTATTTATAAATTAACATTGAAAATAAAATTTGGGGGGTTATAAAAGGAAGGATATTGATCAAATTAGATTTCTAAATGTAGATTATTCTTTCTAGTAAATATTGGCAAAATTATAAGTGTTTTGTTAAACAACTGAGAATCTGTAGAAAACAGGAATAATTGAACTTTGAGGTATTTAGAAGAAGGTATTTTATAAATATTTATGTTACAGGTACACTTTTTTCTATCAGACAATCCTTTCCAACCTAATATTTTTTATTCACTTAGATGATGTTGGAGCCATTCCAATAAAGCACTTTCCAAAGCATGTTGCAGACTTACATGCAAGTAGTGGGTTTACTGAAGAATTTGAGGTATGATTTTAAGATATTTAACTTAATTATTTGTATGTATAGAACATACAAAAATAGTTTAAATCAGCAATATATTATTTCCTAACATAGTGAAATCATTCTCGCATCTAGAAAGAATATTAGTTTCATAATCATTATGTGTTTAAGAAATATCTCATGTTTTTCATATAATTTAGAAAATTGTTTTTTTTTTCATTACAAACACCAGGTTGTACTAGTGGGAAAATAGAAAGTGTTATCAATTCTCTTCCAGTATACAGATCCCCAATACAATTTTTTTTTTTTGGTTTTGGGGCCACACTCGGTAACTCTCAGAAAACGCTCCTGGCTTGGGGAACCATATGGGACACCAGGGATCGAATCCAAGTCCATCCTGGATCAGCTGCAGTCAAGGCAAAAAAGCCTTACCGCTGCGCTATCACTCCAGCCCCCTCAGTACACCTTTTAACTGAAATCTGAATTACTAATGTTGCCTCTTTGTAATTTTCTAAATTATATACATAATATAATAAGCCACTAAATCTCATGATTTTCTTGCATATAACATTTATTTAAGCTTTTAGTTTTAAGTACTTCAATGTAAAAGTTGAAACACTTGCATAACATTTTCATTATGCAAGGTAAACTCCAACCACTAAAGAAAATTTCTTTTAAAAAATAAAATTGAAAACAATAAAAATAAAAATAAAATTGACCATCTGAGAAAATTTTTCTAGTCCTTTTATGATTATTTTAAGTTAAATCATCAAATAACTTAAATAATTTATAAATAGTTAAAGATTTTATTTTAAAATAAATATTGTATTTGTAAAATATTTAAATCTAATAAAATACTATTTAAAGGAGAAAAGAATTTCACCACAAATTTAGTACAGCCTTCTAAACTATCAGTTAAATGGATTTTTCAATACAGGATACCATCAACACAGAATTAGCAACCACAAAAACTAAAATTTACTGTTTTGAACACTCTTCAATATGTTAGTCTTTGTTTTAAGTTCTTCCGCATACAACATTCACTGAGCTGGAAAGTATTTGTTTTTACTTTTTTTCTATTCTTATTACCAATGAGAACCTCTCCAGTGAAATGAACTACCAACTACCAATTAACAGGACAGTCTGAAGCCTATGATATTTAAAACCCATCGCCTTGCTATTCCTTCCATCTTCTCTCGTGTCCCTCTCTGCATGAAGACTTTCACACCTTTTTGCCATCTTCCTCCTTTAACCTCTGACTCTGACTAAAATGCATTGATCCACTGTACCCAGCCACTCCTTGTACTCAGCCACTGCATGGCAGGAATCACGTCCACCAATACATATTTAGAGAAGGGAAATGTCATAGATTCGAAATCTTTTCGAAGTTGAAATATAGAAAAGTAAATGTGATGTATTTACTAAGTAAAATAAAATAGAAGCCAATGCATGGAATCTTAAAAGAAGTCTAGGTAACAGCTTCATTGGCTAAGGAAACAGTATTAGGTAATGGTTAAGTAAAACAGAATAATATATAGACTTACAAAATAAAAATACATAAGCATCTCTATGTAACATAGTCTGGAGACCACTGCATGATGTAATGTTAATTCACAAAAACAGTTAGCCACACATCAAACAAAATCATAATTGAAAATGGATATGCCAGAGATGGAGCTCATCTTCCCAAGGTAAAGAACAAGTAATATTAATAAAAATGCTTGTAGTTACACTCAAAGCAGAGTAGTAGTTTTCACAAAAATAAATCATTTTATTATGAAACAGTGCATAATAATAAATTTAATAAAAAATAACTTTGCATTTTAAATTTAAAACGTCCTAATTTTACAGTTTTGAGACAAAATGAAAAGAATGATTTATTAACATAATAAATATAATAATTAGCTGAATAATAATGCTGTACCTTTTAATTAGTTCTTATATTAATTTGTTTTTAAATAAGAGCCAGAATAATTTGCTACAAAGGTCTTAAAATTTGAAAGAGGAGAGATACTGTCATTTTGCTGATAAACTGATTCATATTTGAGTTAACAACTATTTGTTTGTTTTGTTTGTTTGTTTGTTTGTTTTTGGGTCACACCCGGCAGTGCTCAGGGGTTACTCCTGGCTCCATGCTCAGAAATTGCTCCTGGCAGGCACGGGGGACCATATGGGGCACCGGGATTCGAACTGATGACCTTTTGCACGAAAGGCAGACGCCTTACTTCCATGCTATCTCCCGGGCCCCGAGTTAACAACTATTTGGATTAAAACACGTCTTCTCGACTTATAAGACTTTTCTATTATTTTTATGCCATATATTGCAAACTCCAAGTGAATATATTGAGATAAAGTATACCTGAAAAGATTTTTATCAATTGATAACATTTTTTTCATATCAAGAAAAAATGATCTACTAATTAATATTAACAATAATGGGAAATGTATCATTTTTGTTTCTAAATTTTGCTTAAAATAATGATATTACTAGCAAAACTTTTAGGAAATTTTTGTGTTTTGACTGCCCTAAATTGTTAAAAACTGCATAATAGGAAGCATTTTACTTTTTTTACTCTTGAAAATTACTCTGAAAACAAAAAAAAATTTTTCCCACTAATTTATAGTGTCAAATAGTGCTAGAGTTACAAATAAATTGTATTGGGATATCAGTAAATCCAACTAGTATGACCAAATATGTCAAAAATGTGTGTTTTGTCATTTGTATTTAAAATTTTTATATTATTTATCACTGTCTTTTTTAATATGTTAATAGTATTTTATAAATTTAAGATTCCAAATAGAAGTTTTAGTTTGCATGCAACTCTGAAACATTCTTGTTTTGTTAGTATTTGACAAATGTATTTATTGCATGATCATAGTTTTCCATTGTAAACCTAATATGAACACTTTTTTTTTCTCATTTGTCGTTTGCTGTGGAATTTGATTTCTTTACTTTTTTGGCATTCATTCCCTCATTAGACACTGAAAGAGTTTTATCAGGTAAGGCATTATTTCACTGCATTTTCTTTTAGCCAAGATAATAATTGTAACATAAAAAATACATTTAATTTTTTTTCTTCATTATATTTAAGGCACTTTATTTCAAAGGATGTATTTTTAAAGGTATACCTACAATGTTTTTACAGGAAGTACAGAGCTGTACTGTTGATTTAGGTATTACAGCAGACAGCTCCAACCATCCAGACAATAAACACAAGAACCGGTACATAAATATTGTTGCCTGTAAGTATAAAACTTAAATTGTCCTTGATTTCTTTCTCATTGCTATGTTTTTTTGCTTTTGTCCTATGCTGAGCATCAAAGCCAAAGTCTCACAAATGCAATATATTTGTTGCTGAGCCTCATTACCAATGTGTGACCTGAGTACACTTACCACCCCACCCCCCCACCTCCGGCTCTGACATTATAAATATGGAGACACACAATTGCTTCTGGAGAGGAGCATCCATCAGGTGCTTTGAGACCTTTAGGATATGAAAGTTTGGGATGGGTCTGCATAGTTTCATGAGTAGTCTTAAAAGTGAACAGGAAGATTTAAACCTTGATTTTGTAGGATTTTTTGTCGAATGAGTAGTGAACCATTTTGAGACCACTTAGGAGGGAACAATGTCTCTGTTAATAATGAACATATCCAGTGTCTAATACTTTTGCGTGCATTAAGTGCTTTCACAAGTTGCTCAGAACTGATGAATCTAAAGTTGTCCTAAAAAGTAGAATCATCAGTGCCATTAATTTTTCTCCCTAGAAATTAACCAGTGGTGACTGATGTCAGATCTCTTTGACTTTAGGCTGTCACCACCCCCACTGTGTTTAGAACCTCATCAATCTTCATGATCCCACCTCTGTGCAAATATTGGTTAGTTTGTTTTGTGAACCAAGGTAGTTTTATTGAAACTTACTTGCAAATATGTGAGGAGAGAAAAAGCGCATGTTCTAGAGAGAACACAGACTTCTCCAAGTCTGGAAATAGACCAACAAAGAAACATATAGACAAGAATCTGGACTTGAGTAAGCCCCAAATTTTTATTATCTCAAATCAGTACCACTTCTGAATTTGTATCCTTCTCATCTTTGAATCTTTCCTTGACATTTGTACATTCTTTTCTAAGTATCTATTCTTCTTGTGCCTTCAATGTTAAAACCATTTAAAGGACAGAAGCTATTGCTATCTGAATCTTTATCATACTCATATCTCCATTCCAACAAAGCCAATGAAAGTAAGTGATTTTGGGGCCCAACTGATAGTACAGTGTGTAGATAGGGCATTTGCTTTGCATAGAGGTGACTGACTGACCTGGGTTGGATCCCCAGCACTCCAGATGTCCCTTGAGTCCACCAGGAATGATTCCTGAGTTCAAGCCAGAAGCCCTGAGCACCATCAGCACACCACCAATATATATATATATATATATATATATATATATATATATATATATATATATATAAAATCAAACAAAGAAAACAACAAAAAGAAAATGATTTTTTGCATTAGTTTAAACTGTATTTGGCAACTTGGTATATAGATATAAATGATCTTTGTTTTGAAAAGTACTTCATGCTATACTTCTCTTTGTTTTCCAGATGATCATAGTAGGGTTAAACTTGCACAACTTGCTGAAAAAGATGGCAAACTGACTGATTATATCAACGCAAATTATGTTGATGTGAGCATGTTTTTATTGAAATGTTTATGGAAATTACATTGCAATTTTTATACTGCTATACCACATATATGCTTGCACTTAAAATCTTTCTATATGATAAACTATAAAAACACAAATGAATATTAAGTGGTTTCTGGTAGATTCACTCAAGCTATCATATTTTGTTATCTTCTAAAAGAGAGAGGGAATTCAGACAGGTTTATAATTTCTAAAAGATAGTTAGAGAAAAAGTGCTTATTTTCAATGTCTTTGCTATATGGTTGGCAAATGATCAACAAACTCCAATTGAAAAATGCCTCCAAGACAAATACAGGATTTTTAAAATAACTATCATCATTTATCATCTTCCACATTTTTCAAGATGCTCAGCATTTATTGCAATTTTGCAGGTAACATAGATGACTGGCTTACTGGTTTTTCACAGAGCTCAGATACTTTCCTGACACTGACCCCAAATTATTGCTACCTTCAAGACATTGCTGTGCTGAACCGTGAACTCAAAGAAATGAGCACCAAATATAAATATATAGTGGATTTGTATAAGCAGCCACTTTGTTGTTCTAGAGGAAATTCATATGTATTAATGAGATCAGGAATGATATTCAAAATTAAAATGGTTTTGAATCCTAGTTCTGCCATCATCTAGTTGTGGGAGCTTGAAAAACTTTATTGGTCTCTAGTTTCCTCATCTCCAATTTAAGGATGATACTTCCATTTGGCACAGGTTAAGAATTAAGATTCATGTATGTAAGGAATGTTGGCCAACAGTAGTTAATGGTACCACCAAGCACAGGGTGACTAGTTAATGTCAACCACAGATAAGCACATGATGAAAAAACCTGAGGTTCTCAACTGTTGTTGACAACTGGGCCCAATTGCTCAAAAATATTATAAGGAAATGTAATTACCAACTAGATAGGAAGCATATAAAATAACTGTGTAATAAATGCACTCAAGCAAAAGATGATGAGAATTATGCTTATGTCAAAGAGTTTTCCTTTTCTACACATTGAAAAGGTTAAGAAGTGTTCGATTTTTGTCAATATTAATTTCTCTGGCTCTCTAATTTTACAAGTTTATTTTATACAAATAAAATGATCTGACATGAAAGTATAGGTATGGCACAGTTAAGAAGCATCTGTCGCTTGATTCTACAGGGCTACAACAGACCAAAAGCTTACATTGCTGCCCAAGGGCCACTGAAATCCACAGCTGAAGATTTCTGGAGAATGATATGGGAGCATAATGTGGAAGTTATTGTCATGATAACCAACCTGGTAGAGAAAGGAAGAGTATGTAGAAAAATTGTTACAACATCTTCAAAGTAATGATGAATAATGTTTAAAGCTTTTTTTGTAATAAGCAGCAAAAGCTGGAATTCTTTCGAGGAAGTATGACTGCTAAAGGGAAACTAGTCAAAATACAGGGGAAACACTTTTACTAAAAGTTAAGCTTATCTGTTACTGAAATACATTCTTCACAATGGGAAAAGCTAAATGAGACTCGTTGAAAAATGTTATATAATTCACAAGACCCAGACTCTCATACTGGACTAATATTTCCTTCTCTGATACTGGAGATTTGGGCCAAGTCTTCTCAAGTCACTTTCAGTCCTACAACTTTGATCTATATAAATAAACGCATTTTCTATATACAAATAAATGCATTATATGGTTTCCTGTCAAACTAATTTGTGATTACTGAAAAAGAAAAAAAAACTTAAAAATCCAGGATCATTTTACTATCCTATTCTCAGAACTTGACTGATTTCAGGGACATTTGCACTGAGCATTTGAAATACCATAAGCAAACAGTAACTTCTCTATCTTTTGCAGAGAAAATGTGATCAGTACTGGCCTGTTGATGGTAGTGAAGAGTATGGGAACTTTCTGGTCACTCAGAAGAGTGTTCAAATGCTTGCATATTACACTGTGAGAAATTTTACTTTAAGAAACACAAAAATTAAAAAGGTGAGTCTGCAAAGTATGAGCGTTGTCATTTGAGTAAAAACGCCTGGTCTAGTTTTAAGCAACTGGTGATATGACCATGATAGGGTAAAATACATCTAGAATTATAAGTTCACATGTCAATTGCACCTCTATCCCAAAGTTATCTTACAAGTCTCTAAACCTGGCTTCGGATTCCAGTTGGCCATGATGCCAGTGGCTACAGTACAGTATAGTGCTAAAAAAATAAAAAACTCTTGACCTATATGATGAATGTGTATCCGTTAAAAATAGTGACGATTGACATGAGAAGGGAAATGAAAATAGAACAATGTTATATTCTACATATGATTCTCCAAAGAAATATAAAAGAGAAAGAGTGGAGAAGAGGAAGGAACAGAATGACGGACCCAGAGAGATAGACACACGGAAATAGAAATTTTAAGACCATGACTGTGTGAAATACAAATTTTAAATGTATAGGCAGACCTGTAGTCTTAGCCAATAAAGAGCTGATGCAGACGTAAGTCCATTCAAAAAAGCAAACAGATTGCAGTCTTAAGGATAATTCTTCCTATCGGAAAGCTTTAGTACTGTTTCTTAAGATCTTGAAATAATTGGGTACTGCATGTTTGCATTCTGTAGCTTAATATGTTTCGTCAAATTCTACTGCCTTAATGTCAATCACATCTCAAAATTGCCTTGACAGTAATATCTGACATGACGGGTACTTGACTGTACCATGAGACACAATAGTCTAATCAAGTTAATACATAAATTTAGTCACCACAAATGACAATATGCTTTGTTTGCTTTGTTATGAACTACATATATCAAGCTATGAATCCTGATGTTTATGGTGTGTGTCTGTGAGCCTTTTGTTATCTAAAATTCTCCAGGGCTCCCAGAAAGGAAGGTCCAGTGGACGTGTGATTACACAGTACCACTACACACAATGGCCTGACATGGGTGTACCAGAGTATTCACTGCCTGTGCTGACCTTTGTGAGAAAGGCATCCCATGCGAAGAGACATGCAGTAGGGCCTGTTGTTGTCCATTGCAGGTGAGTCTCAGAGGTATATTTCCTGAATGATAGAAATGCTGTACTAACAAAAATGAAATAAAAGATTTTTGAGAGTAGGAGTGATCTCATGGAGTAAGAGAAATGTAATTGAAATCTCATTTTCCTAAGTATTTTTCATTAGAAAATGAGTATTCTGGGACCAGAGCGGTGGCACAAGTGGTAGGAAATGTAATTGAAATCTCATTTTCCTAAGTATTTTTCACTAGAAAATGAGTATTCTGGGACCAGAGCGGTGGCACAAGTGGTAGGGCGTTTGCCTTGCACACACTAACCTAGGACGGACCCCGGTTCAATCTCCTCGAGTTCCATATGGTCCCCCAAGCCAGGAGTGATTTCTGAGCACATAGCCAGAAGTAACCCCTGAGCATCACCAGGTGTGGCCCAACAAAACAAAACAAAACAAAAAAAAAACAACAAAAAAAATAAAATTAGTATTCTAGACTCAGGATTTGATTGAAGAATATTCTGAAACACTGGGGTTTTTAATTATTATCATTATTCTGTTTTATTTTTAAACTGAATTTCAAGTTTTAACTGTATGAGGCAGACAAACTGTATTTGTCATTAAATATTCAATTTATTTATATATCATAAAATAAAAATGCTTGAAACAAAGCTCTTCTTCCTGGGAAATAGCAATTTATTATAGAGTTATTATGCCAGATTTATATTACAAAAATCAAGGAGGAATTTGATGAAATGCTAAATCCTTTTCTCATTTCTTGACTATTTTTCTAAAGCTATAATATTGAGTATACCATCAATTTACCATTGTCTCAGTCTTTTAACTTTAAAAATAAGGAGGATGAATTGAAATAATAATGCTTCAACAAAAGAAAGAAATTAACAGCTTTACAGCCATAAAAATAAAATTTATTTCTATGTGCAGTATTTTTTATCGAAGTGTTTATAGAAGTCAAGGGTTTTCTTTGATATGCAGCTTATATGATATATTCTATTTTCCTGTATCAGGAATTCTCAGACAAAGTTTGAGAGAGCCATCTTGAGGTTTTTTCATCTGTTAGCTTGACAATAAGCTGAGAGAAACAGGAAGATATAAGAAAAATAGCTCTGAAGGTCAGAGATTGTTTCTTAGCAAATAGAGAAGGAGCAAGGTATTGTGCAGTGCAGGTGCTAATTTTCCACTCTAGCACTTTCTACTTGTCAGAGCGTTTGAAAAGAATCCCTGGCTATGAATTCTCTCCCTCTGGTAGCTGCTTTGAAGAAGTTTGGAGATAATGGTCCTTTTGAAATGACTGAAGTTATGCTTTATTCTTCACAATCTCACTGCAATGATATTTTCAGCTGAATGTTTTATCAAATTCTTTTTCCCATTAATGTGGAAACCTTTACAAATCTGTATCTCAAGGCAGTACAAACTCAGGGACCTTTTTCTTTTCAAAGTTTGATGATGCTGAGGCTTTCATTTTGTTCTGGTTAAAATGGTTATTTGTTGTGTTCTGACTCATATTATTGTCATTATATAGTTTATTGTAAATAAGAAATATAATTGTCCAAGATATAAAAGTCTGTTTAAAAAAATGGTTTTTCAGTTTGACCTATAGCACATTTTTAAACTTTTGTTATTTGAAGCATATCCTCTTAATGCTTAAACTGCTTATAGTTGTGAGTTATTCAAATAGTTATTATGTGGCTCATTTGCTTGGAGAAAGAGATTATTTAAATAGACAAGGAAACCAGTAATAACCTGTCTTAAAATGTTGGGATTTATATTTATTAAACAATTTTAATGTGGTAAAATATGCATAACACATATTATAAATTTTACTGTTATATTAATTAAATTATCTTAATTATATTTACAGTACTGTCCAATCCATTGTTTCCATTTTTCTCATTATATCTAATGGAAACTCTGTACTCATGAAGCAATAATCCCCGTTTTCTCCTGTCTTCAATTTTTTTAAAATAACATCTTTATTTAAGCACCATAATTTCAAACGTGTTTGTAGTTAGGTTTCAGTTATAATCTTCAAATGTTGTTTATGTTTAACATTGAAATAATTGTTTTTTCTTCAGTGCTGGAGTTGGAAGAACAGGCACATATATTGTGTTGGACAGTATGTTGCAACAACTTCAACATGAAGGAAATGTCAACATATTTGGCTTTTTAAAACACATTCGTTCACAGAGAAATTATTTGGTTCAAACTGAGGTAGGCCAAAAGAATAAATTTTTTATTTTAAAGTTGGAAAAGTCACCCGAATATTAAAACTGCACAAACCAGTTTGAATTACCAAGTTTATTAGTCTCATAGGACTCATAAAATAATATACCTTAGTCAAGCCAAGTAGCTTAAAGCACAGGAAGTGATTGTCTCCAGTAAAGTTAGAAGCAAAAGTAAATTTGAAACCATTGTGCTATCAAATAAGCCAGAGAGGGTGAACACCATATAATTGTCATGTAGTTTTGAAGGATACAAATATAGCGTCTGGGGACTAGCAATGCTATCTTCCTCTGAAATCTCTAATTTAGAGGCTATAGGACAAAATATGCACATCTGTATTTTATTTCCACCAAATTCTAAAGAAAAATGAATTTAATTTAGACATTAGAGATATCAGCTTGAAAGTAACCAGAAACATGACTGAGTGGCCTTTATATTAAAACCAAACCAAACTTCATTTCCTCAGATAAATGTCATTTTCATCAGATATAATCAGATAAAAGCTATCATAAGAAAATGCTTCATAGATAGAATACAATAACCCATATAATATTATTGTATTAGAGAATACAATAATCAAACTAGATATCCAGAACATCATGGTTTCTAAAAAATCTCCAAGAGGCCCAAAGGACCTTTAGCAATCCAGGTGTGTTCCAGTAACATAAAATCATATTGAGAATTGTGTTAAATTTTATCACTAAAAGGAAAATTACTCATGTGGTATTTGGAATTTAGGAAAATTTTGTGTAAAATGTGGAAGTATTTCAGCTTTGAAGATGGACAATAAAAACAATGCTTGCCTCACTAAATCTCCCTTTCTCCTTTCCAAAAATACCAATTCATAACAAAATCAAGAGATAACATTATCTTGTTTTTCTTTCTTTTTTTTTGATGGGGGTGGGAGACAATATCAAAAACAGTGCTTGTGGCTTAGTCTTTTGCTCTATTCTCAGAAAACCATTATGAGGTGCTGGAATTAAACCCAGGTTGACTATATGTAAACCAAGCACTCTACCCCTGCACTATTTATTGCTCCAGTCCCATAACTTTTTACTTGCTTCTGATTTTGTGCCAATTGTCATCCATAAAACTCTCAATACAAGTATTTTCTTTGGGACCAAAATGTGTATATAAAATTCTAAAGTCATATTCCCTTGCTGCTATCGTTTATTGCCAGGAACAGTATGTCTTCATTCATGATGCACTTGTGGAGGCCATTCTTAGTAAAGAAACGGAAGTGCCGGATACTCACATTCATGCGTATGTCAATGCACTCCTCATTCCTGGACCAACAGGCAAAACAAAACTGGAGAAACAATTCAAGGTGAGCTCTCTTGGCATGTCTCTTGGATGTCCCCACAGAAGCAAATGTTCTTGAATATTTTCTTTTGAGTCAACAAGGCATTGTGGGTGAGTTGAGAGTGCTGTTGGCATAGAGACATTGTACTGTTCTTTACAATAGGCAGCAAGCCATACATAAATTTCAAGGAAAATTCTAATTTTGAATTACAGGCAGAAAAGTTCTCAGAAATTCAAGACTAGCTTCTATAAATGCAAACTTAGTCCAGAAAGGAAGGCACATGTTATAAGAGTATGAACAGCCAAAGCTTATAATACAGATGATATAAGAGCTCTATTTTGAAAAAAAAAAATAAGAACAAAAACAAAACAAAACAAAACACTTGACCATGAGTGCTTTGACTCAGACTGTTATAGTACTTTTAGGGGAGAAATTGGTCTTATTTGAAGGCTCTAAACTAGAATAGGTCAGATTGGACAATAGCTTCTTCAAACCGTTTCTCCCATGCACCCTGTCCCAAATTAATGAGTGAAAGAGGAGAATGTGATTCCACCACTCCTATCGTCAATTCTCTATATTATAATTTTCTCCAACCCAGCTCCTGACTTCAGTTATCAAAGATAGCAGAAAGCAAGGAAATTAGAGAGCTTATATGGACCCAACAGCTGAACTAGAAGGACTGGCAGAGTCATGGCATTCCAGAAGAAAGATGATATTGTTGTTGTCTTTTTTATTATTTTTATTTAAATACTGTAGTCACAAAGTTGTTAGTGATTGAGTTTTAGTCTGACAATATACACCACCCTTTATTTCCCACCACAAATGTCCCCAGATTGCCCCACCTCCTGCCTGCCTCTGGGTAGGCATTTTATTTCTTTATTTCTCTTTTTATATTTTTTTCCTTTCAGACACTGTGGTTTGCACTACTGTTAAGAAAGGGGGTTCCATGTATACCACTTTACCTCCTTTCAACATGCAGTTCAATTTAGAGTGATCACTGATTTAGAGTGTTCAGTTCCAACTATCATTGTCATAGTGTACTCCTCTATATTAACTGCAGTGCTCCAGTATTTGTGTCAAGCTTCCTACAAGAAACTGGTCCTCCTTCTCCTCTTTTCTATTGTCTCTGGATATTATTACCATATTAGTTTTTTCTTATATGGAACAAATGAATGAGATTTTTCTATGCCTATTTCTCTCATTCTAACTCATTTCACTCAGCATAATATTCTTCATATTCATTCATGTAAAAATACATTTTATGCCTTCATTTTTTCTAAGAGCTGCATAATATTTCATTATGTAGATGTACCATAGTTTATTCACTCATATATTATCAGGATCTTGGATTATTTTCAGATTCTGCTGGGATGAACATAGGAGTGCAAAGGGCTTGTCTGGATCATGTTTTGGGGTTCCTTGGGTATATCACAAGGAGTATTATTGCCAGACCATATCGAAGCTCAATTTCTAATTTTTGGAGGAATTCACATTAGCAATGAATGAGAGTCCCTTTCTTCCTGCACATGTGCCAGCACAAATTGTTCTTAGCATTTGTGATGTGTGCATTCTCTGCAGTATGTGGTATGAAATTAAATCTCATTGATGTTTTTACTTGCATCTCTCTAATGTTTAATGATGAGGTGCATTTTTTCATGTGACTCTTAGTTATCTCTGTTTCTTCTTTGAGAAAATGTCTTCTCATTTCTTCCATTTTTGGATCGAGTTAGTTTTGCGTGTGCGGGGGGTGCGCGTGCCTGCACATGCACGTGTGTTTGCTAATTTTAATCAATGTCTTGTATTTCTTAGATATTAAGCACTTATCAGAAGGGTATTGGATGAATAATTCCACTTATTTTGTGGGTAGTCTTTGTATCCTCATTACCAATTCCTTTGAAGTGCAGAAACTTCTCAGTTTAGCATAGTCTCATTTGTTTTTCTTTGCTTACACTTTCTTGGACAGTGATGATTTTCTCTTGAAGATGTGTTTAGCTTCAAAGTCATGGAGTGTTCTGCCTATATTTTCCTCTCCATGCCCTTTCGTTTCAGATCTGATATTAATATCATTAATCCATTTTGATATGACCTTTGTGTATGAGATTATGTAGAGTTCTGAGTTTTCCTTTTCGCATGTAGCTAACCAGTTTTTCCAACGCCACTGTTGAAAAGACTTTCCTTGTTCCACTTTGTATTTCTTGCCCCTTTATCAAAAAACTAATTTCTCATATACCTGTGAATCAATCTCAGAATATTCAGGTCTAGGGGCCAGCGCAATGGCACAAGCGGTAAAGCGTTTGCCTTGTGAGTGCTAATCTAGGATGAACTGTGGTTCATTCCCCTGGCATCCCATACGGTCCCCAAGCCAGGAATGATTTCTGAGCACATAGCCAGAAGTAACACCTCAGTGTCACTGGCTGTGGCCCCAAAATAAAACAAAACAAAACAAAACAACAATATTTATGTCTAATCCACTGATCTAGGGTCTGTCTTTATTCCAATACCATGCTGCTTTAATGACTACTGCTTTAAAGTATAGTTTACAGGTGGGGAAAGTAATGCCTCCTGTCTTATTTTTCCCAAGTATTTCTTTAGCTATTTGTGGGCATTTGTTTTTCCATATGAATTTCAGGACTATTTCTTTTAAAAATGTCATGGGTATTCTTATATGGATTGCTTTAAATCTTTACAATGCTTTGGGAAGTATTGTCATTTTAATGATATTATTACCAATCTAAGAGCGAGTATACATTTCTATTTCCTTGTGTACATTTTTTTATTTCCTAAAGCAGAATTTTGTATAGGTTTTTCACCTTTTTAAATCAACTTTAAGGTTTTATTTCTTCTCTTATATTATTTGTATGTAGAAAATGCATAAATTTTTGCATGTTACTTTTATAGCCTGTCACTTTACAATACAAATTTATTGCTTCTAGTAGATTTTGGGGAGTCTTTAGGATTTTCTAGTACTATATTGAATGGAAGTGACTAGTGGAGCAATCTTAGTCTTGTACCAGATCTTAAAAGGAAAGGCTTTTAGGTTTTTTCTCCTTTGAGTATGGCTATGACTACATTGAGTAAAGTATCTTCACTTCCCACCTTGTTTAGAGTTTTTAATCAGGAATGTGTGCTGGACTTTGTCAAAATCTTTATACGATTTTGATTTTCTTCTTTTGATATGATAGATTATATTGATTAATGTATGTATTAAACCATCCTTGCATCTTTTGAATGAATTCTACTTGATTATGGTGTATAACCTTGCTGAGTTGTTGGATTTTTTTTGCTTGTATTTTTTGAGAAACCTTGCATCTTTATTCATGAAGTATATTGGCCTTGTAAGCCACTGATTTTGTTGTGTCTCTGAGAATGTTTCTTTCTCTGCAATTTCCTGATAAAGCCTGAAAAGGATTGGCAGTATGTCTTCTTGAAAGATTTAAAAGAACTGACTAGAGAATCTCTCTGGTCCTGGGCTTTTGTTTGGGGGAAGCCTTTTGATTACCATTATAATTTCTTCAATAGAGATAGGTCTGTTCAGTTATTCCAAATCATCTTGGCTCTCTTGAAAGTTTATATGAACCCCCAAATTTATCTATTCCTCCAAGGCCTTCTTTTTTATGGAATAAAATTTATGGAGTCTTTATGGAATAAAGATTCTAAAAGTAATCTCTTCTTACCTTTGTATTTCTGTAATACTCATAGTTACATCCCCTTTTCATTTTTAATCCTGTTTATTAAATTTTTCTCTTTCTTTATGAGTCTTAGCAACAAGTATTATTCATCTTTTCAAAGAACAACTTTTGCTTTTATTTATATTTTGGATAGTTTTTTGGGTATCCAACTTAATAATTTCTGCTCTGTCTTATTATTTTTTATGCCTGCCTACTTTTGCCTCATTTTGCTGATCAATTTCCAATTTCTAATCAAAGTTATTTATGTAGGTTTTTCTTCTTTCTGACTGAATCTGAGTGAATATTTATATGAAAGCTACTAATTTTACTCTTAGTACCAATTTTGCAGTTTCCCACAAATTTTGACAAGTCATGTCTTCATTATCATTAGTTTCCTGGAAGCATTTGATTTTCTCTTTGATTTTTGTCTCTGACCCACTGGTTGTTCAGCAGTGAGCTATTTCACTTCCATGTGTTAAAGGTATATCTCTTTTCTATTTTTAATTCACTTCTATTTTTCATGCATTATAGTCTGAGAAAATAGTTGATACAATGTCTATCCTCTTGGGGCCAGAGTGGTGGCTGAGGCGGTAGGACATTTGCCTTGCATGCACTAACCATGGTTCTGTTCCCCCAGCATCCCATATGGTCCCCAAGCCATTTTGATTTCTGAGCACTTAATCAGGAGTAACCTCTGAGCATCACCGAGTATGGCTCAAAAAAATAAAAATAAACAAACAAAATCCACAATTTCTATTCTCCTGATTTTATGAATGTAAGTCTTATGGTCCAGCATGTGGTCTATCATGAAGAATGTTCCATATGCACTGGAGAAGGATGTATATTCAGCTTTGTGTAGATTAAAAGCTACACAACTATGTATACTAAGCCACACTCATCCAGTTTTTCCTTCAAAGCCAATATATCCTTGTTAAGTTTTAGTCTGGTTGTTCTATCAAGTAGTGACAGAGAAGTATTGAAGTCTCCATCTAATATCATGTTGATATTGATATTTTTCTTAATGCTAGTAGTAGTTGTTTTCATTGTTTTAAATGAAATACAAAGTCTGAAGTCCACATGTCTGGGTGAGGCCTTTCTCATCGTTGCCTCTAGGCACTTAGGCAGGCAAGTTTGAAGATGTAGGGTTACTGTGGAGAAATAATCACAAGGAGTTCGTTTAAGTTCCAGGAATCAGCCAGCTTTATTTCACAGACCTAACCACCATGTGCATTTCCTCACATGGTTTCCTTGCTACATCTTTTCCAAGCAGCCACTTCTCTGCTCCTTCTCTGACTTCCTCTGCTCTTTCTCTCAGGAGCTCTTTGTCACCCTTTCAGCTGCCCTTCATCCTTCCTTGCTGCCTCCCTCTTCTCTTTCTAACTTCCTTTCTTATCCCCTCTCTCGCCCCAGGCAGACTCCTCTACACACCTATTCCAGGTATGGGCAGTTCTGATCATTCAGGTGGGATAAATAAGGTGGGGAGAGGATACCCACAGCTTTAAGTATTTTGATGGCTCTTCATTGTGTGCATACATGTTTAGGAGTGTGACTTTCTTCCTGATGCTCATATCCCTTGGTTATTAAGAAATTACCCTTTCTGTCTCTTATAAACTTTTTAAGCCTGAAATGTGTGTTTTCTGACATTAGTATGGCCACTTTTACTCAGCCTTTTAAAGGGAGTAATTTGCTTGAAGGTTTATCCTTTAACCTTTGACTTTTTTATGTTTGTTCTGACTCTTCAAATATGTTTTCTGCAGACAGCAAATCTCTTAACTGGTACATTTATTCCTTTCACATTGAGATTATTCTCAAAGGATTTTGTGAATAGCTGCGTTCTTTTGTTCTACATTATTTTTGTTTTAACTTCTAAGAATCCCTGGTATTTTTAAAGAGGCAAGGCAATTCTGAAGAAAGATAGTCTGGCAAAAATTTAATAAATCCTGGATAGAGACAGGATTTTTGAAATTTTTGAAATTGCAGGATTTTTCACAACCCCACCCCTTTTTTGCCATCATAGAATATTAGTCACTATGATATCCTTTTGTTTTGTCTTCTCTGTAACAGTGTTTCTTCTCTGTGGAGAGTAACATAAATATGAATGATAAATGGGTACTTAAAGTCTTCTAACAGAAAAAAATGTTATACCAACCATGCTACTCTAAATCATAAGACAATACTTTATGGGTAGAAGAATATGTGGTTGAATTATATGAGTAGATAATAAATATAAACATTAATATTTGACTATTTAGATAACTTTCCCTGAATATATAAATATTTTCATTCTCAATGGAGTTCCCAAATCCTCATATCCTCCACTTATCCCTCTAATCTAGTTTTCTTTCTCCCCACCTAGCACCTCTCCCTTTTCCCACTCTTTGATTATTCCAACACCAAACATTTGCTGAAGCATTTTTTTTTTACAAATGTCAGATATATTTCTAGTTTGTTACCATGGGCTGTGTGTGTGTGAGAATTTGAATATTTGAGTGAATTAAATGAAATTAACTGTACTTTTTCACTCTTTTTCTCAGCTTTTGAGTCAATCAAATATACAGCAGAGTGACTACTCTACAGCACTAAAGCAGTGCAACAGGGAAAAAAACAGAACCTCTTCCATCATCCCTGGTAAGTTAAAATGAGTCTCGGAAGAACAAAGCTGTTGTTTGTAGGGAGACATTAATTGGTGCTCATACAACCCAGAGTACAAACCACTCTAGGCAATACTTAGTCCTCAGTCCAATGAAGATACTATAAGACTCAGTTATTCAAGGGCCACCCAAACCCCTGGGCCATGCTTGGGGGTGGGGAGCTGCTGATGCTATGCCAGAAGTCAGACCTAGAATTTAAAAGCTTTTTGCTATAGCCTTTTATGTTTTTATTCCATCTGTTTATGTGTTTGGGGGGTCACACTGCAGTCTAATTTTATCCCAATACTTGGGGCTGGAATTGATTCTGGGCCTCCTGCACATAAAATATCCATTTCAGATTGGAGCAGTGGTGCAAGCAGTAGGGCGTTTGCCTTGCACTCACTAGGGAGGACCTAGGAAGGACCAGGGCTCGATCCCCTGGCATCCCATATGGTCCCCAAGCCAGGAGTGATTTCTGAAGGCATATTCAGGAGTAACCCTTGAGCATCACCAGGTGTGCACCTCCCCCCCCCAAAAAAAAATACATCCACTTCACCCTCTTGAACTCTCTCAGTGCCCAAAAGCTTCACATATAAAAAATACCGGGAGCAATCTGACAGTATTTGTACATTTTGGAACATAAGTAGTGCTCTCATATTTTATCAAATTATAACCTGAAATGTAACTGATCAAAAGAACACTTAAACCCTAATAGCTCTTCTTAAAATGTAACATATATGGAAAATGTAAGCATATGATCAGAGATGCTCAACCTGAGACATCAGTTTGGGAGTTAGATGAAATGGAAAGGGGTATAACTGCATATGATTATTTACAATGACTATTCTATGTTTTGTTCCAGTGGAAAGATCAAGAGTTGGCATTTCATCTTTAAGTGGAGAAGGTACAGACTACATCAATGCTTCCTATATTATGGTATGTCTAAGGAATCACTAAGAAAACTGTTCAGCAATTTGTGTTACTAAAACCAAAGCTAGAATCAGCTGGGGACATGGAAAGAACCACATGAAACAGAGTCACTTATAAGAGGATCCATTAATCCATTTAATTTCCTAAGAAAGATACACCATCTTCAGCACTCTTGAATTCCATACATTTCTCACCTAGCAAACTTACACTCTTCTGGATTTCTTTCTTCTTTCTT
>PVKC010002490.1:0-34740 GCA_004027635.1 Crocidura indochinensis
TCCCAAATCTCCTTCCCTTCCCACCCACTCCCACCTGTACTCCAGACAGGCTTTCCAGTTCCCTCATTCATTCACATGATTAGGATAGTTCTCAGTGTAGTTATTTCTATAACTGCACTCACCACTCTTTGTAGTGAGCTACAGAAATGAGCTGGAAGTTCCAGCCCTCATCTCATTGTCTCTGAGGATTGTTGCAAAAATGACTTTTATTTTTCTCAAAAGCCATAGACGGTGAGACTATTCTGCGTCTCTCTCTCTCCCTCTACTTATTTCACTCAGCATGGTAGATTCCATGTACATCCATGTATAGGAAAATGTTATGACTTCATCTCTCCTGATGGCTGCATAGTGTTCCATTCTGTATATGTACCACAGTTTCTTTAACCATTCGTCTGTTGAAGAGCATCTTGGTTGTTTCCAGAGCTTGGCTATCTTGAATAGTGCTGCAATAAATATAGGTGTGAGTAAGGGGTTTTTGTATTGTATTCTTGTGTTCTTATAGTATATCCCAGGAGTGGAATAGCTGGGTTGAATGGGAGCTCAATTTCCAGATTTTGGAGGAATCTCCATATCACTTTCCATAGAGGTTGGACTGGACGGCATTCCCACCAGCAGTGGATAAGAGTTCCTTTCTCTCCACATCCCCACCAGCACTGATTATTCTCAATTTTTGTGATGTGCACCCATCTCTGTGGTGTGAGGTGGTATCTCATCATTGTTTTGATTTGCATCTCCCTGATGATTAGTGATGAGGAGCATTATTTCATGGGCCTTTTGGCAATTTGCATCTCTTTTTTTATCAAAGTGTCTTTTCATTTCTTCTCCGATTTTTTGATGGGATTAGATATTTATTTCTAGTAAAGTTCTGTCAGTGCCCTGTATATTTTGGATATTAGCCCCTTATCTGATGGGTGTTGGATGAATAGTTTCTTCCACTCGGTGGGTGACTTTTGTATCCTGGGTACTATTTCTTTTGAAGTGCAGAACCTTCTCAGTTTAATGTATTCCAATCTGTTGATCTCTGCTTCCACTTGTTTGGAAAGTGCTGTTTCCTCCTTGAAGATGTCTTTAGTCTCAATGTCCTGGAGTGTTTTACTGACGTGTTGTTCTATATACCTTATGATATCAGGTCTGATGGCAAGGTCTTTAATCCATTTGGATTTTACCTTCGTGCATGATGTTGACTGTGGGTCTATGTTCGCTTTTTTGCAAGTGGCGAGCCAGTTCTGCTAGCACCACTTGCTGAAGAGGTTTTCCCTGCTCCACTTTGGATTTCTTGCTCCTTTGTCAAAAATTAGGTAATTGTATGTCTCGGTGACAATGTCTGAGAACTCAAGCCTATTCCACTGATTTGAGGGTCTGTCTTTATTCCAATACCATGCTGTTTGATAACTATTGCTTTGTAGTACAGTTTAAATTTGGGGAACGTAATGCCTCCCATTTTCCTTTTACCTAGGAGTGCTTTAGCTATTTGAGGGTGTTTATTGTTCCAGATGAACTTCAAAAGTGTTTGATCCACTTCTTTGAAGAATGTCATGGGTATCTTTATAGGGATCACATTAAATCTGTATAATGCTTTGGGGAGTATTGCCATATTAATGATGTTAGTCCTGCCAATCCATGAGCAGGGTATGTGTTTCCATTTCCGTGTGTCCTCTCTTATTTCTTGGAGCAGGGCCTTGTAGTTTTCTTTGTATAGGTCCTTCACGTCTTTGGTCAAGTTGACTCCAAGATATTTGAGTTGGCCTTGTAGTTTTCTTTGTATAGGTCCTTCAAGTCTTTGGTCAAGTTATTTGAGTTTGTGTGGTACTGTTTTGAATGGCATTGTCGTCTTGACTTCCTCCTCTTCCCTATCATTATTGGTGTATAAAAAGACCATTGATTTATGTGTGTTAATTTTTTTGCATTTCACGTTGCTATATGAGTCTATTGTTTCTAGAAGCTTTTTGGTAGAGTCTTTAGGGTTTTCTAGGTAGAGTATCATGTCGTCTGCAGACAATGAGAGCTTGACTTCTTCCTTTCCTATCCTGATTCCCTTGATATCTTTTTCTTGCCTGATCGCTATAGCAACAACTTCCAGTACTATGTTGAAGAGGAGTGGTGAGAGCGGACAGCCTTTGTCTTGTACCAGAATTTAGAGGAAAGGATTTTAGTTTTTCTCCATTGAGGATAATATTAGCATTTGACTTGTGGTAGATGCTTCAACTAGATTGAGAAAGGTTCCTTCCATTCCCATCTTGCTGAGAGTTTTGATTAAGAATGGGTGTTGGACCTTATCAAATGCTCTCTCTGCATCTATTGATATGATCATGTGATTTTCATTTTTCTTCTTGTTGATGTAATGTATGATATCGAGAGATTTATGGATGTTAAACCATTCTTGCATTCCTGGTTTGAAACCGACTTGGTTGTAGTGTATGTTCTTCCTGGTGATGCATTGCATCCTATTTGCCAGGATTTTGTTGAAGATCTTTGCATCAGCATTCATCAAGGATATTGGTCTGTAATTTTCATTCTTGGCAGCATCTCTGTCTAGTTTTTGTATCAAGGTGATGTTGACTTAATAAAAGCTCTTTGGGCGAGTTCCTATATTTTCAATTTCATGGAAGAGTCTGGCTCGGATTGGTAGTAGCTCCTCTTGAAAGATTTGAAAAAATTCATTAGGAAATTCATCTGGGCCTGGGCTTTTCTTTTTGGGCTGATTTTTTTTATTACAGTTTCAATTTCCTCATTGTTGATGGGGGTGTTTAAATATTCTACATCCTCCTTACTTAAATGTGGAAGGTTATAATTATCCAAGAATTTTTCCTTTCCTTCTAGGTTCTCATGCTTAGTAGCATAAAGTTTCTCAAAATAGTCTCTGATTACTTTTTGGTCCTCTGCAGTATCTGTCGTGATCTCCCCCTTTTCATTTCTAATACAGGTTATCAGGTTTCTCTCTTTCTTTGTGAGTTTTGCCAATGGCCTATAAATCTTGTTTATTTTTTCAAAGAACCAACTTCTGCATTCGTTGATCTTTCGAATTATTTTTCGCTTCTGCTTTCAGCATTGTTATTTCCTTGTGTCTCCCTACTTTTTTGGTTAATTCTGTTGGCCATTTTCTAATTTTTTGAGCTGAGTCATTAATTTATTTAGGTATGCCCCCTCTTTCTTCCTGATGTGTGCTTGTAGAGGTATAAGTTTTCCTCTCAGGACTGCTTTTGCTGTGTCCCATATATTCTGATGGCATGTGTCTTCATTATCATTTGTTTCCAGGAAAATTTTGATTTCCTTTTTGATTTCATCTCAGACCCATTGGTTGTTCAGTAGCAGGGAGTTCAATTTCCAATTGTTAAAGTTTTTCTTCTGTGTAGCTTTGTAGTTCACATCTAATTTCAGAGCCTTATTGTCAGCAAAGGTAGCCTGCAAGATTTCTATCCTCTTGATTTTGTGGAGGTATGTTTTATGTGTCAGCATGTAATCTATTCTGGAGAATGACCCATGTACATTGGAGAAGAATATATATCCAGGTTTTTTGGGATGGAGTGTTCTATATATATCTAGTAGTCCTCTTTCTTCCATTACTTTTTTCAAGGCTAGTATGTTTTTGTTGGGCTTCAGCTGGTTTACCTATCATGTTGAGGTCTACCATAATTGTGTTATCAATGATTTCTTCTTTCAGATTTGTCAGTGACTGTATTAGATAATTTTCTGGTCTCTCATTGGGTGCATATATGTTTAATAGTCTGATTTCTTCCTGTTGCACATATCCCTTGATTAGAACATAGTGTCCATCATTGTCCCTTACTACTTTTTGAGTATAAAGTTGTTGTCATCAGATATTAATATGGCCATCCCAGCTTTTTTGAGGGTGTTGTTTGCTTGGATGATTTTCCTCCAGTCTTTGATTTTGAGTCTATGTTTGTTCTGACTATTCAGATGTGTTTCATGTAGGCAGCAGAAGGTTGGATGTATCTTTTTGACCCATTTTGCCACTCTGTCTTTTAATTGATTAATATAGTCCATTGACATTGAGGGAGATGATTGTCATAGGATTTAATGTCATCTTTGTAGATAAGTTTCCTGTGTTTGTTGGTCTCTCTTGTCTTAGAGTAGACCTTTCAGTTTTTCTTTTAATACTGGGTTATCATCTGTGAAGTTTTTAAGCTGTTGTTTATCCATGAACCTATGTACTCTTCCTTCAAATATGCACGTGAGTTGGGCTGGGTGAAGTATTCTTGATGAGGCATTCATTTCATTCAGTCTTGTCACAATATTCCACCACTGTCTTCTTGCCTTGAGAGTTTCTTGTGATATGTCTGCTGTCTTATGGATGCTCCTCTGAATGTAATTTCCCTTTTTATCTTGCTGCATTCAGTATTCTCTCTCTACCTGTGGGATATGTCATTGTAACGATGATGTGTCTTGGGGTGTATTTCTTTGTCTCTTTTGTCTGATACTCTTCAGGCATGCAGGATTTGATTGCATGTAGTTGTTAACTCTGGTAGTTTATCTTTGATGATGTCTTTGACAGTTGATTCTTCCTGGTGATCTCTTACATGGGTCTCTAGGACTCCAATTATTCTTATGTTGTTTCTGTTGAGTTTATCAACCACTTCTTTTTTCATCTGTTCACATTCCTTGAGTACTTTTTCCATTTCCTTATCATTTGTCCTAAGGTTCTTTTCCAATTTCTTTTGCTTTGTTGAGTTTTTCTGCATCTCATCTTCCAGTTCTCTGGTTCTCTTCAGCTGCTGTTACCTTGCTGTAGAGGGCATCTACTGTGGTTTTTATTTGAGCTACCATGTTTTTCAGATCTGTTATTTCAGTTTGGAGTTTTCCAATTTCTGTCTTTGTGTTCTGTTCATATCGATCTATGCTTTCTTAGAGTTTTACAAACATCTTCCATATTTCTACTTTAAGTTCTTTATCCAAGAGGTTAATCAGATGGTTGCAATTTTTAAGGCCATCCAAGCTATCATCTTCATTCTCGGTTCATGGTGTTTGCCTGCGAGTTCCCCCCATTGGCACGCTAGTAGGGTGGTTTCCTGCGTGTTGTGATGGGGCTTAGTGTTTAGAAAGATTGCACGGCCACGAAGCCCAGCAGTCAAGCTCTTCTCAAGCTCTAGGTGATAGTGGAAACCCCTACATACAGATGGACAGTTCTTACTCACTCATTTGCTCTCTGGAAGCTTCAGAATGCAGAGTTTTGGGGGTTCACTTCCCAGGGCTCTGACCTCTGTGGAGAGTTTCAAGAATTCAGGAAAGACAGAAGCACAGGAAAAAGCTCCCTTTAGGTCCTCACTTTCTCAGAAGAGCACAGCAGGGTGGAGTCTTCCGCAGGAAGATCAATCAGCTCTCCAACTGGAAACCCCCACAGCCAGCCAGTTCTTACTCATTCGCTTGCTGGCAACTTCAGAATCGTCTTTCTTCTTTTTAAACTTCTTTATCAATGCTGGTTTGTAATTTTTCTTCAAATTTGTCTATGTATTTCTGATACTGTGAGATTCTATTATGGTTTGCTCCTTTAATTCCATTTGTATGGAATCTCTTTAAAATATTCTTTGTGAATTGGTTAAGTTTCATTCTAGTACTTATTTAATTTAGCTAGAAAGTATTTGCTTAATTTTCCTTGAAAATGCAGTTATATTGAGCTTATGTTCTCAATGACCAGACTCAAATCATTAAATGGGCATGGGTTTCTGTCCCTATATACAACTAAAACTGAGTTCTTAAATTTCCTCATTATTCTGCTGATTTTTATACCACGTAGTTATTAGTAATGTATCTATTATTCAGTTTGTTTTTCTTTCCACACACTTACTTGTGTATTCCAGGGAATTGCCAACTAATTATTTGGTTGAATTAACTAAGACTTAAATCTGTATAGAGTCTGAGAAATAAGGGTTTTATATCCCCCCCTGCCCCCAACATAAGAGATATGTGTAGTAATCTCTTCTAGATGCATGCTGCTTAGCTATGTCTCTGTGATTTGGGGTTTAGAGAATAGATAAGTGTGAAACAGATCCAATTATGGCCTGGGGTAGGATAGAGAATCACAGGACAGAGTATGGAGCTCCATAGGTTTGCAGGTATATGGCTACATGGCATTTCAGAACAATAAAAAGCAAGTTTGAACTCTGCATTTACTTTAGTTATTTCTAAAAATAAGCTTCAAAGAACAAGATCTATCCAAAGAGTAGGTTTCTATCTACTTGGTAAAACTTATCTAAGACCATTAAGGTCACAGAAAAGGGAGAAAAGAATAAAATTATGTATTACCAAGAAATAAAAGCAAAAGAAAATAATATGCATCACTGTAATTAGACATTTGACATCACAGTATTTAAGACACATATAAATATATTCTCAATATATTTTGTTCTTCTCTTAAGAGATAATTACACTGATGCCTCTGAAGAAGCATATATGGTTAAAATGATTTTATTAATATGATATACAAAGAGCCAATATGAATTAAAAGGAAGTCTATTTTAATTCAAAAATGGTCTTTTTATTTTCAAACTCTGAAATTAGGAGCAATCATATTTATAGATTCCTGTGTATACATAGAGATGTGTGGAGAAGCAGCCAATGTCTGTCTTTGGCTTTAAATCCAAGGAAACTGTAGGAATTACTCATGCATAAATATGTATAAATAGCTCTTTTTGCAATCATACTGAATAAACTTGTGAAATGCAGAGATTTCAAATGGTACCAATGAATAAGGGCTAGTATTTGTTTAGCTGTTTATTAGATTTATGAAAGTGTGCTTTTTGTGTATGATACAGACTCTTCAGGGAGCCAGTGGAAAATAATGTTTAATTTAAATAGATTGCAAACAACATTGTCTGCCATATATTAGCATCAGAAACTCATTATAATAAAAGGAAGGCATGTTTTTTTCTCACTTGGGCATTCCCAATCAGGGCAGGCAAAGGAAATTCTACAAATGAGAACCCTCCATAGGTAGTCTCTGTTCCTCTTTTCCTGAAGGCTAAATTTCTAAACTATATCTGGAGTGTTTTAAGTCATGCTAATTGTGATGATGTTGCATGGGGAGAGGAGTAATTTCCAAGAATGCCACTGATTATTTAGGGACTTAGAGGCTAGTGTGTTACTTAGAATTATATTAGAAATGGAAAAGGCATCCTTGGTGCACTTGAGCCTTTTATACTCACAGCTTACTCCACTTGGAAATCATGAGAGATATACTCTATTTCCAGAGGCACAACACTCACACTTAAATTATTACTACATTATAATATTCTGATACATTCAGAAAAATATTTTTGACAATGCAATAGTATCTAATTTATTATATACAATGATTTATCTCACAATATTGCTGATGAGTACCTTATTAGATAATATATCCTGAGGAAAAATTCTTAAAGTGAATTCCTCTCACCCCAATAGTTGGGTCAAGGAAACACCTTAGTTTAAGTCTATGCCACAAACAGATTAGTGTCTTTCACTACATCTAGTGATGGCAAGCAAACAGTATCCATGCCATCATAAAAGTACCTTGTACCTCTCAAAATTGATCAGGTAGCAAAAGGGGCCTCCTGTTACATATGTTAGACTTGCCCTAGCTCAAGAAACCAGGCTTTCTGACTAAGTCTCAAAACTACCATTAGCCGTGAGCCCAGAATTCCCTATGTCTAAGTAATGAAGGCAAGGATGTTTGGGGACAAGGACTGAAAAATACTTGCTTTCCTGATTGCCACTGAGGCCCTCTCAACTTTGGCACCCCACTGCCCTCAAGAATTAGGGGCCAGAGCTGTGGCATGGAGTGATAATGTGTCTGCCTTGCAGCGCTAGCCTAGGATGGACCACGGTTCGATCTCTTGATGTCCTATATAGTCCCCCAAGCCAGGAGCAATTTCTGAGAGCATAGCCAGGAGTAAGCCCTGAGCATCACCGGGTGTGGTCCAAACCCCCTCCCTCCAGCCAGTGTACAAGTTCTCTAGCTGTATTATAGGTAACATCCCAGACAGATCTGTTCAAACTTAACAGAGAAATGTATTTTGACCCGTGTGCTGGCCCAACCATGGTAGTCATCCAGGCATGTTCTAATTTGATATATTAAAATTTCATTCACATCTCTAGTTATACAAACTTAATCCACAAGTACCACTGAACACTTGAGAGCTCAAACTACTAAAGACTGCCCAAATCCATCTAAATGTGGTGCATAGGTGAGCTTAGATGAGAATAATTTTATTGTTGTTGGACAATATCTGGCTGTGTTCATGGCTTACTTTTGACTCTACTAGGGTTCACTCCTGTCAGGAACTGAAGCACCTTTTGTGATGCAGAGGATTAAACTCAAAATAGCCACAATCAAGATAAGCACCTTATCCACTTTGCCATTGCTCTATCCTTCCAATCCAAAACTAGCAATTTAAACATTTTTTCACTCTAGACACCTGCTGAAACTTAGTGACACAAACATGAAAAACACTCAAAACTTCACATCAGAGGAACTCAACATGTCTGTTTGAGTTTATCACTGATGGTGACAGAAGTCAGAAGCTGTACACAATAAGCAACTGGTAGCAATTTAGCAATGTAAATGCCATAGCTGCCATTTGTTGCTCCTAACATTGAATTCCAATCTGCTGCCCAGAGTCCTGACTTCAATACTACAATGAAAACTGTTCACCAGCAACTATAAATAGGAGTATCTTAAAGGTAGATCTGACCTATGTGCAGTTAATGATCCTAGGTACTCATTACAAAATTCCTGACACTTATCAGACTCATACAAACTCAAGGACATTCTTACTACTGCTCCAACACCAATATGCACCAGTTTTGGTATGGCATCCTGACAATGAGGAAATGGCAACAACTTGGTCTAAGAGCAGGTTGTCTTATCTCAACACCTAATGATAAGATAAAATCAGAAGACACATCATCCTTTGATCTGTGCAAAAGCCAAGATCGCTAACTACAGAAGGCTGACTGTGACAACCATGATTAGGAAGAACATATCCTGGAACCAATAAAAAAGACCCTAGTCTAGGCTTTGTCCTATGATCTGTACAACAACCAAGATCTCTAATTCCAGAGGTCTGACTGAGTCAACTACAACTAAGCAGAATTTCTGAAAACATAATGAAAGACTTTATCCTAGGCTTCATCCTAGGATCAGTGCAAAAACTAAGAGCACCAACTACAGAAGACTGATCAAAACAACAGTGAAAAAACAGAACTTCTGGAACTCTAAAGAAAGACTCCATTCTAGGCTCCATCCTATGACATGTGCAAATACTAAGCTACAGAGGACTGGTTTTATCATCCATGATAGAGAAGAAAACTTTCAGACATCACATAAGGACCTGGGGGAGAGTAAAAGAGCATGTACAGAGCCTGTAGTTATACCCATGACTATTACATGAAGGGCAGAGAAACCCTGTGTCTCTTAGGCCAGGTGAGTTCCTTTTCTTTTCTTTTCTTTTTTTGGTTTTTGGGTCACACCTAGCAGTGCTCAGGGATTATTCCTGACTCCATGCTCAGAAATTGCTCCTGGCAGGCACGGGGAACCATATGGGGCACCAGGATTTGAACCAATGACCTTTTGCATGAAAGGCAAATGCCTTACCTCCATGCTATCTCCCGGGACTCATGAATTCCTTTTCTAGTCTCTCCAATTTTTACTGTGCCTATAAAAAAATAGCACAAATTAAAAAATTGTTTTGTAATTGCTGTTGTTTGTTTCTTTTCTTTTCTTTTCCTTTTTATTTCTTGTGCTTCGATTTGTCTTTATTTTAGGACTGTGGTTAGTGGTTGGTTGTTGTCTTTATTGCTGTGGTGCTCTTCAGGTTTTTTGTTTGTTTTTGTTTTGTTTTTGTCTTTTTGTTTTTTGGAGAGGTTGATTTTTTGTATTATTTTTATGTTTTCCTTCCCTTTTCCCCTTCCTTTTCTTAACCCCCTTTTTTTCTTTTTCTTTTTTTCTTACCTTCAAACAGAACCATATAACATAAGCCATCTTGTTCTGCCTCACAAATTGAGGGGGAAATAATGGAGGACACCAAGACCAAATAGTAGTATGAACATTGAATAGAAATATAAAACGATCAGACTTAAACACCAAGTCCTAAACCAACTACAGTAGAATTGATACCCAATCTACAAGCTAGACACAGAAGGGACCACTTATACTAGCAGCCTGGGGGGGAGGAGGGGTGACATGGGATGCATACTAGAAATAGGGGTGGAGGGAGGACAACATTGGTGGTAGAAATGCCCCTGATTCACAGTTACTATGTATCTAAAACACTACTGTGAATGATTTGTAATCCACTTTGTTCAAAATAAAAATTATTAATAAAAAACTCAAGGACACTGTTAATATATACAATTTATTATCATAAATTTATAATGACTTTTAGAGACTGTTGTAACATGGAATCTCATCAATAACCCTGAGGCAGAAGGGAAAAGGAGGAATTCACCTACACTTATAAATGAAGATAATGCCTGGAAAGAATGAAAATATCAAAACAACAGCAATAGCAATGCTTATTGAAATAATAAAATAGATAGAAAGAAAATGAACAGGGATAGGAAAATAATAAAAATTAAGGCAAATAAATGAGCTAAAAATATAGTGTTAAAATATGCAATAGAGACACTCAACAGTATAATGACCAAAGTTGAAGTGAACTCAGGATTCGAATAATGAAAACCAGAGTGCAGGCCAAAGAGATAATACAGCAGGTAGGGTGCTTCTTTTGTATGAGTTTGACATACATCCCATATTGCTCCCTGAGCCCAACATGAGTGATTCTTAACTTCATACTCAATAATAAACCTAAGTGGAATTGGGCATGCTCCCACAAAGAAGGAAAAAAAAAAACAAAGTCAGGAAAGCACTTGTTGCTATAGCAATAGTCAGTACTCTGATATACCCCCATCTCCAGAAAGAGTGCCAGAATTAGCTCTATTATCATGGTCATAGTCAGTTGATCACAACACTACTTCCCCATTCATTTTTCCTAAGCTACTCTGGTAAAAAAAAAAGGTACAGCTCAAATGTATAGCCTTAAAGGGTAAATAAGGGTTTATATTCATATTCACTGCTCAAAAAATATGTAACTTGGAACTCCACTTTTAGCATCTATGAAGTAACAAGAATAATGGAAAAGAGTATAATCTAAGCTATATCTCGAGTCAGGAAAAGTAGGCCAGAAAATCCTCAAATTCATAAAATTTTTCAGTGTTGCCCAAGAAAGCCATCAGAACAGTGATTCTCTTGATGTGCACTCAACTGAGGAAATAATTGGAAGAGAAATTCAATAAACTCAAAGAAAAAGTGAAGAAAAATTTAAAGAACTCAGTAAAATAAAAAGAAGATTATAGTGCAGGACACAGCAGAATGAATAACACCAAAACCTATATTAGTGACATAAAAAAGGCAAATTAATATTCAATGGTATTTCTCAACGTCTCTGACTGTTTTCTTGGCTACTTTTCTGTTTTCTACATATATCAAGTTTTTTGTTTCCTCCTAATCTTATGCCATAGTATTTAATGCATGTAATTTTTTTCTTTGTATCCCTCTCAGGTTATTCTGTGGATCCACACAGGCAATGTGACAACTTTATCAAAAATGCTGAAAAAAATAAACGATGAACAGAAAAGGAAGCCTAGATACAATATAGACAACATAAGATTCACAATTAATTTCTCAAAGCAAACTGTACAAGCAAAAAAATTTGTAATTATTATTTGAAATTGTGGGAACTTCCAAACAAGAATCCACTATTCTTCAAGATTATCTCTCATATTTGTGCTATTGATAGAAGAATCAGTTAAACATTGCTAAAATGTAATATACATTTCATTTTAACCAACACTGCAAGAAATATTATATGGCTTCCCATATAATATAAATTTTAATGGCCCAAACAATCAAATTTCTGATAGAAAATTATAATAAATCTTCATATCAAAAATTGATTTTAATGTTAGTAAACTTACCCTCCTACCAAGTCTTAGGATGAGCCAGGATAGAAAATCTTACCTTATACTCCTTATAAAAGCCACACTGAAGCTCTCAAAACATATACAGGCTTACAGTAAAAGGTCATAAAATAATCAAGCAGGCTAACATTAGATTTTAGAAAGTAAGAATGGCAGTGTGTGTATCAAAAAATGCACTCATGATAAAGAAAATATAAGAGATATGGATGGATATTAGATATTAGCTATGTAATCAATAAATAAAGGACTGAATTGATCAATATATATGCAACAAATAAAGTGGTAGCAAAGTTTATAAAGCAACTGCTAAAAAGTTTGAAAAAGTAAATGGATGACAACACAATAGTAATGAGAAAGGTTGGCATCCCACTAATTTCTTTAAATAAATCAGACAGAATATCAATAAGGATTCTAGAGCCTTAAATTAGGAATTGGAAAAAATGGGATCAGCAAACATGTAGACTCTTAGATTCTTAAACAAAAAATGGAAAAAACAATAAAATGTATCAGAAATAAAAGAACAATTTTAATGGATGAAACAATATAACTAAAATGACATTTCCACTTAAGCTATTAAAGAGATACAAAATATTTCTCATGTAAATCCAGACAAAATTCTACAAGGATCTAGAAGAGTGGGAAATAAAGTTTGTCTGAAATAATGCTTACTTTGACAAAACATATACTTTAAAAAGTTTGTATGAAATAACATATAAATCAAACTCAATGCATATTGATAAATAAACTGAGTGGTATCTCATTGCCTAACTTTAAACTTAACTAAAAAGTTAGAATGATCAAGCTAACATAGTAAGGACAAATTCTCTGATCAGTGGGTCAGAATCAAATACTGAAGCACAAAGTGCCTCACCATCGTCAGCTAAATTTTGGTAATGGGGTTGAGAAAAATGAAATGGAATAAAGACAGACTTTTCCAACAATGAAGCTTGGAAAACTGAATAATCATTTATAAAAAAAGATAAAGCCAGAAAAATTTCTCACACATTATGTAAAAGTCAAGTCACAGTGAATCAAAAACCTCCTCAGACTGGAATCTATGTTGAGAAAAATATTGGCAAAACGCAGCAAGATTTTAAGTTTAAAGGAACCTTCAGTGATATAATGCCATTGGGAATAACAACAGAATCAATACTAAACAAGTGGTGATACATCAAATTAAAGAGTTTCAGTATAGGAAAAAAAAAAGCATAGACTATTACAAAGTGGCTCCTAACTAAATGTGGTAATATATTTGCAATCCTTTCAGCAAATAATTGTTAATATAAAAATCACTCACTAAGAATAAAAATACATAAAATTCCTATGTATGTGAACTATTCACATTCATTATTTTTATTTCTTCTATATTAAGCTGTATACAGAGTAGATAATACAAGAATTATGAAGAAAAAAATATTTTCTTCAAATCCAGTTCCTTTGGAACTAAAGAAATTAGAGTGTGTAGGATGGTGGGAAGTATGTATATAGGTTCTGATCTACCAGTATCCCAGTTATGTTTAAGAGTTCTAGAAACTTGTGACCTCAAGTAAAAATCACCAAATACTACCCATGTAAGCCTGGTAGGATGAGTTGACAATAGAAAGCTGACTTATTGACAGTACAGGACAGAACTTGATCACACTGATTCCACTTTATACTCACTATGATTATTGCTAATTTAAAATTCAAATAAAAAAGATATTGGGAGGTACTGAAGAAATCAAAGCCTTTAAATATTGCTAATAGGAAAGTATACATGCTTTATAAAACAATGTGGCAGTTCCATTAAAAGTTGATCATTGTCATCTTATGTCCCAGAAATACATTTCACAAAGAGAAAAGAAAATAATCATATGTACCTGAATGTTAAAAACATTTTACAAAATTTTATAGCAATGTCATTATAATAGTCCAAAGTAGAAATAATCTAAATGTCCAAAAGCTCAAAAATAATTATACAAAATGTGATATACTCTTTTTATAATAATATAATTTTTATTTTAAACATATTGGTTACATATCGTTGGCAATCATATTTTAGGTACAAATTAACATAAAATCAGGGGAACTCCCATCACCAAAAAGTCCTCCCTCCACCTCCGTTCCCGTCCTACTTCCCATATACTCTACCCTACCCACCCCCCCGGGGTTGCTAAATCAAGTGGTCCCCTCTGTGCCTAGCTTACTACTTGGTGGTCTTACACCTGTTTGGTCTTGGTTACCCCCCTTTTCCCCCCCAATTGGGAGGCAGGACTAGTCAGTACAAGTTATGTGAATTTGTTTGAAAAAGAAAAAAATAGAAGATAAAGAAAAAATGGATAAATAAAAATAAATAAAAAAGAAAGGGATCAAATGCTCTGGGAATGGGTGGAGTCCTTCCAGAGGCTTTCATTATTGGTTTGATAGAGGTGAAAATGAAGGTGGCATAGAATAACCATACATAACGAATCGTCCAATGAAATATCGAGTGAGCATTCCAAAAAAAAAAGAAAAAAAATACCGTATAAAGGCCATGGTATTGAGATAGAAATGTGGCAGTAAACGTAAGAAAAGAAAAGAAGAAAATAAATAAATATACACATACATGGAGACATCCACTTCAATAGCCAATCCACAATACTGAGATCAACAAAAGATAGATAATGATAATTTAAAAAGATTGTTTTGTGCTTGCTTTTTTCCCTCCTACAGATGCACAGTAAATATTGGGGTCATTCGAAAGGAATTCCTTTGCCTAAGAGATACAGAGTTTCTCCACCCTTGCCATATATTGGCACGGTATTGACTATAGACTCCTTTCAGGTTCATTTACTCTCCCCTTGGTGCTTTTGTATGGGAGAGTTCTACTGTATCCTGGGTGATAAAATCAAATCTCTGTATCTGGAGGTCTTGGCATCTACACGAGCCAAGGAGTTGAACTTGTACTTAATGTTATTCTGTGTGGTTCTAGAAGTTCTGCTCCCTTAGTGTCGTTTTAATTCGTCTTCTGTGATTGGCAGACCTGGTCTTTGCAGTGGTCCTAGGGAGGGGCCTGGGATAGTGTCTTTCGTTATGTTTCCAAGAATCCCCTTCTGTTGCAATAGTCTCAGACAGACCTCTGGAACTAGGGGATCATAGTTGTTATGTAGGCCGTAGCTCTCGCCCTAGACTAGGGCTTTTTTTTATTGGTCCCAGTAAACATACAGTCTGGCCATGGTTCTGTCAACCAGTCGTCTGTAAATCACGGTTTTGACATATAGATAGACCAAAAGATAACAAGTCCTCTGGTTTTGTCTTATTGTTAGCTGGTGAGGTAGGATAACTTGCTCTTAGATCGAGTTGATCCCATTTTCCTCGTTGTCAGGGTATTTCATAATAGGCCTGGCACTTCTTGGTGTCCGAGCACTATTACGGATGTCCCAATTGGGATTTGTTTCTTGTGGTTGTTGTGATGAAGTACGTCGTTTCTATGATTGTGATTCAGGGTTCAAGGCTGGATGGTTGTTGTCTGATCACCTGTGGTCTAAGTTGGGTCCATGTGACATATTTACAAGGTAGGAGGTACTCCTGTATTGTAAACAAGTATGAGTTCTTATCCCTAATGAATAAGAGCTTGGTTTTATAGATTCCCCCCCCCCCCCTTTTTTTGTTTAGTGTGCCTTTGCAGGGAGAAAAGGTGTTACATTATCTTCCCCGTGCATTTGAGGGTGGAGAGAGAAGAAAACTAAAACAGGTCACTCCCCCAAGGAAGATAAAAATAGAAATAAAACAAAAAGTGCTCACATGTACATATAAAAAGAGAAAAAGGTTTTTACCAAATGAAGTAAATAAAAAATAAAAATAAAATAAAAAATAATAAAAAAATAAATTAAATAAGCTTGAGCCATCAGGTGATGCAGGAGAGTGTCTTGCATTTAGGTAAGCATGTAAAGAAGTAGTGTAATACAGGTCTAATACTTATGATGGTAGTATAGGTTTCCCCTTTGTCTTTTGAGATTTTCTTGTGGATATGGGCTCCTGGGGGCCTTTTCATCTCCCAACCTGACCTTCTTGAGATTGGCAAAAGGTTTGCAATAGGTTGGACTTGGGAGGAGTTGATGCATTGGGGGATACTTGTAGAGCTAAGTCCGGTTTCAGGTAACTGTCCATGTTAGGAAGGGTTGGTAAGGAGGATCACACAGCATGAGTCAGGAGGGGAGTTGGTTGCCTTTTCTTGTAGGGGGTGAGGTGCAGGTTTGACTGGTTGTTCCTTCGCTTGGATGCTGGGCACTGGATCGCTGGGGTCGAAGGTCATTCTTGATGCCTATTGGTTTGGGGACTGAGAATGAAGAGTTGATATACTCTTTTTTAAATATAATTTTTATTTTGATCATAGTGGCTTACATATTGTTGACAATAATGTTTTAGGTACATATTTACATAAAATCAGGGGGATTCCCATCACCGATTTGTCCTCCCTACACCTTCGTTCTCATCCTACCTCCCATATCCTCCTCCTTCACTCCCAGAGCTGCTAGAAAATGTGGTTCTCTCTGTGCCTAGCTTACTACTTAGTAGTCTTACACCTGTCTGGTCTTGGTACCTCCCTTATTTCCCCCTCTAACTAGGAGGCGGGACTATATAGTTCAAGTTATGTGGTTTTGTTTGAAGAAGAGAAAAGTAATAAACTGGGGTAAAAATCGAATACACCGAAAATGGGCAGAGTCCTTCTAGAGGCCCTCATCATCGGTTTGAGAGACAAGGGCAATAAGAAGGTGAAACACCCCAACAGTACAAAAAGAAGTGTGAAATAAAACATCCAGTGAGCACTCCAACAATAAAGATAAGCACCACAAAAAAGCCATGGTCTTGAGATAAAAAAACATGGCAGAGCACATAAAGAAAGAAAAGAAAAGAAGAAAAAAATATATAAATGGAGACAACAACTTCAATAACCACAAAAAACAAAGATATCGACAAAAAGTAGATAGGTAAATAAATAATAAATAAATAAATAAAAATAAAAAGTGTTTTGTGCTTTTGCCTTTTTTCCTCCTCCTGCACAGGCACAGTAAATATTGGGTCATTTAAAAAGGAATTCCCTTGGCCTAAGAGATACGGGGTTTCTCCACCCTTGGAGTACATTGTCATGGGATTAACTATAGATTCCATTCAGGTTCATTTACTCTCCCCTTGGTGCTTTCGTGGTGTTTGGAAGACTTCTGCTCCATCCTGGTGATGAAATCAGACCTCTGTATCTAAAGATCTTGGTATCTGCACAGGTCCAGGAGTGGAACTTATGATGAAGTCTTTCTTTGTGGTTCTAGAAGTTCTGTTCCCTCAGTGTCATTTTAATCCATCTTCTGTGGTTGGTGGTCTTGGTCTTTGCACTGATCCTAGGATGGAATCTAGGGTAGCAACTTTCATTGTGTTTCCAGAAGTCCCATTTCGTTGGAATTGTCTCTGCCAAACCTTTGGAACTGGGGATCATGGTTGTTGTGTAGGTCGTAGTTCAAACCCTAAAGTAGGGCTTTTTTTATTGGTCCCAAGATATATACAGTCTGGTCATGGTTCTAGCAGCCAGTCATCTGTAAATCGCGATCTTGGCTTTTAGACCAACCACATGGTGACAAGTCTTCTGATTTTGTCTTATCGTTAGCTGGTGAGGTAGGATAACCAGCTCATAGGTCAAGTTGTTCTCATTGTCAGGATATCATATTAGAGCTGGCACTTGTTGGTGGCCCAGCGGTATTAAGGATGTCCCAGATGGGAATTGTTTCCTGTAGCTGTTATGAAGAACTGTGTCGATTCTATGTCTGGGACCCAGGGTTCAAGGCTGGACGGATGGTGTCAAATCACCATCAGGTAAAATGTGATATACTCTTATGGTGGAATATTATTTAATACGAAGGGGTGAATTTTGATTATATTCTTTAAGTATGTGAATATTACATGGTGTGAAGGAATATAGACACAAAGATTTATTTCTGACATAACTGAGTCATATGAAATACCTGAAATAGGAAAATCTCAAGAGACTAGATATACACTATTGATATCACAGTCTGGAGAGAACGTGAAATAGGAGTAAATGGGTGTCACTATTTAGCACATAATTCATTTCTAGGTTAATAAAAAATAAGAGTGTAGATAGTGGTATATGAGTGCATATTTTGAATATATTAAAATCTAAATTGTATTTTAAGAGTATATTTTGTGTATGTAAAATAGATATATTTGAGCATTTGAATTATAGAAGCAAATTCACAACTGACACATATATAAAGCATTATTTTATAGACCTCTCTCATAGCAGTTAATTGGCAACTCTTTTAGAAATTAATGGACAGAATTGATCAAAATCAGCAATGCCAATTACAACTAGATACAAACTACTAGACATTTTGAAACAAATTAAAATTCTCTTCATTGCTACTCTCTATAGCTGAAGAAACAAATTTCATATGATTTATGGATAGCTTCTTCCACTACCACCCCAATAATGATTCTTGAAGAATAAGCCCAAACATCAATGGTATAGGGAATTGAATCTAACTTATCCCTATTTATTCATTATTATCCTTATTTATTCATTATCATGCCTGAAATGCTTTTTTTTCTGAGACCTAAGGATTGTCCTAGAAAAGAAAATCTTTCCACTTCAAGGTTTTCTGATATTATCATATGAGCTGGAGAGTGGGAGTTTTGAAGCAGAGTTCTATGATATAAAGGAGTTAAATGTTTTAAAGTGGCTGAAAGAGCAGGCATAGGCAAATGAAAGCAATAAATACAGTAATAATAGCACAGCTGATGTAGGCAGCCCATGCAGCGTGCAAGCACTAGGCAGAAAAAAAAAGTCCTTGACAATCTCCTTCCAAGTTCAAAAACAAGATGCATTTCTAAACAGAACTAAATACTAAAATAAAAATAATTAACACAACTCTGAGATGAGGTATAGGAATTTTCTAAGACCCATTAAATGCCCAGTCTTCTTATGTTGGGAAAATGTGTTTGGCCTGGAAGAGGCTCCATTATGATGCATAATAGCTTGTATTTTAGTTTAATGCAGAAGTTCTTAAGAGGGTGACTTAATCTAAAGGAATAAAAAGAACTTTCTGAAGAATAGACACAGTAAACATTATTATGGCCCATTGACATAACAGTTTACTTGTGAATAATTTTTGAAATCTTGGTTACCTTATTATATCTAGTGCTCTCAACAAACCACCTTGGGACATCAAATTAATATAAAGCAATAAAAATTAAAAAACAGGGGAACCTATGTCATATTAATACTGACTAAAATGAATACAAACACACAAATTAAACCAATATGATCATGGAGCAACCCGATGCTGTGAAGCAAATATTTAGTCATTTAGTGTGGATGAAAAGTAAAATAATGTATTGACTAAGTAAAGAAATTACACAAAGTCTGAAAAGTCAACAAAGAGGTTCAACTGTTTGGCTTTCCTTGAGAACAATGTTCATTTCCTTACTTTGAGTCAAATCAAATTACAGCTCTCTCTTTCTCTCTTTCTTCCTTTTATTGAAAGTTTCTTAAAAATTAAATCTTGGTTAACTTGCAATTCGATTAGCTAATGCTCTTTTTTCTGCCCATAATATGACTAACATATTTGTGTCTCTCCATTAACAACTAGGAAACAGTAAAATATAGGAAGGAAATATATAGTGAAATTGAATAATATGTAACCTTAAAATTATTTTTGAAATTATCTATGAAAATATGGGAAATGAAATGAGATATGCTTTACAATTTTCTTAACATTCAAGAAGTATACTTTTCAAACTTTGATGCAGGAAGAGGTAGCGCAAGCAAACATTGTGAACACACCTATTTTAGAAATCAGAAAAGTTTATGGAGGCATATGAAATTACTAATATTGCAAAGAGAAAAGATAGCAGTCACTACATGGTTCTGAAACTGAATTGTTTCTATAGTTTTAGAAGTGCAAGTTTTGTCATGGAGAGCACAGTCAAAGGAAAAATCTCTAAGTTGTTGGGTTAACCAGTTTCCATCCTATTCAGGATATGCTTGCAACTCATTGGTCAGAAGCACCTTTGGATGGAAGTATCCTTTGGAATGGTGCCTTAGACCAATCAATAGATATATAAGATAAAAACTTCTTTTTCTACGTAAGAATTCCTCATTTTAATGTGTCATTGCAAAAAGGAACAATGCTACATGATAGTACTGATGCTAACTAATCCTTATAACTTGGTTCTAACATGAACTCAGAAACTAAAAGAAAATTATCTACTAGAACTTCCTACAAAGCAAATCCAAAAAAGGGATGGGGACAACTACATCTACATAAGGAAATACACAATAAAAGTTATATCTATTAAGGAAATAAATCCAAAACTATATGAAGGAAATAAGTCTTTTGAAATTGTCTGGGAGGGTAATAAAATCCAGACCACAGCTTTAGCCTGTGACTTAGTCTAGTAGAGTCTGAAAAATGGCTCTCAGCAGTAACAGATCAGGAAATGTCCTCGAGCTAATGTTCTCTCAAAAGCAGAATCCAGTAGCAAGCAACAGTCCCAAGTGAAGGGAGGTGGGAGAAAAGGAGTCACAGAAAGCAAATCAGCAGCCATGGCGTCAGTGGCAGATTTTACCTGGGTTTAGGTATGACAGGTTGGGAAGATGCCTTTTTGCTTTGGGATCTGGTTGGCAGCTAGTTGGGGTGGATGGAAATGTTCCAGTTCCTGAGGAGTAAAGAACTGAGGAAAAAAATGGTTAAGTAGGAAGAAATAACAGATCTGGTATGAGAGAGTGAAATGATAGAAAAGGATTTGTAAAGTGGCAAGCAAGGGAGAGGGAAATGGAAGGGCTATATATACAGGGGTAAGGACTATATACAACATAGACAGACATTATGTACATTACAGATGAACATTAGACAAACATAGGGGTAGCCAACACATAAACCCACATAGGCAGAGAATGAAGATTGATCCACAGGTTGCACTTGAAAAACTGGTCCAAGTGGAATGGGTCTGAATGCTTAAAAATATAAAGCTGGTAAGTCTGATGAAAAAGGTCTTCCATATCCTAGTCAAATCAACATCTTGAGGGTAACATTTATTGAAGATAGGCTTCCTAGGTTAGATTCTGTATAGAAAATTCTTAGTACAATCATAATGTTCAAGTCTCGAATACTAGGAATATGGTAAGGAGCACTGTAAAAGGAGTCTAACCATGAAGTATCTAACGGGTCATGAACATCCAGGTTCCTTTCCTGAAAGCAAACTGAAATCATTGGCATTAGAATATAATATTAGCCTAACTTGAATTGAAAATAAATTCCAATAACTTACTCAGTGAATGAGTACTGTAGCAAGAGTCTATGACATGCAGTTGCCTATTCCAATGTTATCTGTGGACATAAACATTAGATATATTAGCAAACACAATCAGATGGAAAATAAAATAATTAGAATAGATTATCTTAATGAGCACTGTATTTGAGTCTAATATAATATAGCACAGAATGCTAAATTATATCTAAAAGAACCACTTGTGCAAAAAAGATTAAAGAGTTATTATAGACATTAAAATTAGACACAAAAAATTTATATAGTGAACATGGTAATAGAAGACTGTGGCTTCCAAACGCATCTGCACTTTTTCCTGTGGATATATTATTAGCATCTTTTCAGGTGTTGTAAAGATTAAAATTACTAATGCTTTAATATGTAGATATTTAAAATGCTTATAAATAACTAGGTAATAAAAGAAATAAAAAAGAAACAAAAATATTCCCTAAAGCAAATGAAAATAAAGAAACTACCAGAATCTATGGGACATAGCAAAGCAATAAAATTCATAGCAGTATAAGCCAACATTAGGAAAGGAAAAAATACACAAATCAATAACCTAAATGCACAAAATGAACCACAAAAGTAGTGTAAGGAAGAAATAATAAAAGCCAAATCAAAGATCAATGATATAGAAATGAAGAAAACAATACAAAGAGTCAGTGAAACCAGGAACTGATTATTTGAAATAATATATTGTAACATTGTGCAATTTACTGAAACTTGAATGGATCTGAAGGATATTATGCTAATTGAAATCAGAAGGCCACCATTAAAAACTGAATGTTCTCAGTAATATTTTGTTTATAGAATAAATTGTCTAGGAATGAGATTTATCACAGATAGACAAAACTTCAACTCTAGAATATACAAGCAAAAACATGAAGGAGAGACATGGAAAGGAGTCCTGGAAGTAACAGAGTAACAAAGGTAAGGTATTTGGGACTTTTCTGTGGAACAAAGACAAAGTGTCTGTGTAAAGCTAAACCACTGTCACAACTCAAAGCGTGGAACCCATACTACAGTAATGAGACATAAAGAATCATGGAAAGGGAACGGAAGAGGTGGAAGTAAACTCAGCTCACCAGTGGAAGGATGAGATTATAGGATCTTTCTCTCCTACATAAAAACCATATTAGTGGAACAAAAATTAGCCAGAACAATGGAATCTAAAAACAGGTCTCCTGGCAAATGAGCTCCCCAGGGCACTGAGAATGTGGGGAATGAGGTTATGGATGGTAAGATGATCCAGCTACAGGGACCCATCTCACCATGCACAATACTGTTAGCTGTAGCAGAAAATGAACAAACCTTGAAGGGACTAGAGTTGTAATATTGTCAGCACAAAACCCCTACCATACCATTGAGAATATTATAAAAATAATGAAGTAAAATTTAAATGTGCCAGAAATAAATTCCAGGTCAGCTACATGAAGGCAAATCCTCTATCTCTCCAGTTCTCTTCTAAGATTTTAAAATGCAGTATTTAATTCTGAGTTACTTTTAGAGACAAATTTGAAATGCAAGGAAAAAGAAAGTTTGAAAAAAGAATTACAAAAGGTAAATCATGAATTGCAAAAAGATACACCATGAAAACACAATGTAAGAAAAACCAAATACAATAACTTTGTCAGTTTGAAACTGCACTTTATAATTATGAATGAGAAATCCACCAAAAAAGATATACTAATTCTAGTTGGTATTTATGCAACAATATAGCATAAAATTTTATAATCTTGCTACCAGTATTTGAAAATTTTCAAAATATAATACAGAGGATGGCTTATAATATTTATAGCTGATAGATCTATCATATTTAAAAGAAAATTAATTCCCCTCTGTTCTTGACAACATACATAAAATTACCATCACTCCTGCTGTTCATTTAAGGAATTTTGTGCTCAAGTTGCTCATACAGAAAAATATGGGGAAGTGGGAGCAGAGAGGACTTTCATAGATTGAAAGGGATTTAGAGGGTTGGAGTGATTGCACAGGTGTAGGAACTTTGCCTTGTTGCATGAAACCTACCTGGGTTCAATCTCTGGCATTCCAATGACCTCTGAGCTTGCCAGGAGTGATTTCTGAGCTCAGAGCTATGAGTAATGCCCAAACACTGTCAGGTTCGGACACACACACACACACACACACACACACACACACACACACACACAGAATAGAAGACAGACAGAACATGAAATTTAAGGTATTCTTAATTTTGGGAATCATGAAGTGAAAATGTTATTATGTATTTAATCTACTTATTCTTAGAGCAATATACAAAGTAAAATTAAATATCCTGTGCCTGTCCTATATCTGTACTGTCCTTGTATGTTATTTATCCTATATTTTATTTTAATCAATTGAACCTAGAATGTGCCTCTGGGTCACTCACACTATAGTTTTGATGCCAACATATTAAAATGATCTGAAGAGAGTGATTGCTTTTCATGGAAGACCCCCTATTTTGATTCCTGCCTCTGCTTAGTCTCATCAGCACCTTGGTAATTAGGTCTAAACAAAAAAGTAAACAAATTAAATGACTTAGGCAAAGACTTAAAGCAATAAGACAAAAGCATAGCAATAAAAGAACTAAAAGATAGGCCTAGAGCAATAGCACAGTGGTAGGGTGTTTGCCTTGCATATGGCAGACCTGGGATTGACCCAGTTTCAATTCAAGCACATATGTGGTCTCTTAAGCCTGCCCAGGAGCAATTTCTGAGCACAGAGCCAGGAGTGATATCTGAGTAACTCTCCAGATGGCCCAAAAAATAAAAACAAAAAGAAAATAAAGCTACTAAAGAGATGAAAGATAGTCTATAAAAATTATCTAATTATTGTATATAGATTATTGCATTTAACGAATTAGCTATATAAAATAGTCTATGTTCTATGGAATATTATTTCATATACACAAATTTACATACATTTCAATGAATTTAAGAGATTTCAGATTATTTTATTTACCATAATGACCAAATATAAGTAAATTCACATGTCATGTTTCCAAATACGAGTGACTGAGTTTGAAGCAGAGTAGGTGTGCAGAATTAATAAGCCAAGACAGTCTTGAGGTAGAGAATCTTGGAATCGGGTGACTTCTTGCCTCCTAGTTTTCTAGGCTTGCCCAACCAAAACCTCACTTATGAGTTCAAATACCAACGCATTAAGGGAGAGTTCAGTGAGAGACAAAAGAACCTAGTTAGGTGGACTTTTATATGTTAAATAGATGAGGGAAAAGAAATGAGGAAGCTGGGAAATGCTTTTGTTTTGGGTAAAAAGAGGGTGTACTATAACAATCAAATAAGAAATAATTGAAAAGAATTTGAAGAAAATCAAACTTTCCAAAATATTTCATTTCTAGTAAACTGATCAAGCCTTTAAATACTCAAATATAAAAAAATTTAAGAATAAACCTCAAGTGATAATAGGAATATAACAAAAATTCAAAACTTGTTTTCATAACCAAATTGAAACTCAATAGAAAATTTGTAATCTTCAAAATATACATAAAATGCTTAAAAAGATAAGAACTTATCTTTCCATTCAAAAAAGTTAAATGAAATAATATAAATTAATTCTAAAAGATCAGAAAGAGGAATGTAGTAAAGATAAGTTAAACATTCAATGCATAAAAGCAAAGTGATTTATATCTCGGAGTAAAAATCAAAGCCCATTTGGACAATTCCAAATAGTTTATATCTATTAATGCACCTTAATTTATTGTTAAAAGTCAAAGAAACCTAAGTCTAGCTGTGACCTATTTAAATAAGTCACTGCTAACTTATTTAAATAACAGTATATTAAAGAACTAGCATAGCTGCTATTTAAAAACAAATGACAATTACTTCCAATAATATAAAGATGTAGTCAATGCTTTCAAATTTATTTACTGAGATCAAACCAAATATGATTTCAGCATCAGGCAAACGCATATAAGAACTGTAAAGTACAGACCTTATTCTCTAAAGAACTTAGATGCCAAAATTACAAATAAAGTTTAATAAAATCTTTCTCATAGATACACAAAACAGATAATACATAACAGCAAAATGCAGCTTCAGGTAGTGAAAGTGACAATATTGACAAAAATTCAATACCCATTTTAATTCAATTCAATTGACAAATATTCAAGACCTACTGTTGAAGACTCTGAAGAGACAATTTAGTGGCTAAGATATATGGTAAATACTTTGCTTGCTTGTGGCTTTCCCAGGTATGATCCCTGGCACCATAGGGTGCCAAGCATATAATATTAAGCACCACACTGCTCCAGGAGCACTGCTTCCACAAGACATTAAAGTGAGGACTGGCCATATTAGTCAATAATCACCAGAGAGATCCTGGGCCTTCTGAGCACTATTTAGCAGGTCTTCCCCACCGATAAGAAAAAATAATAATAATATGCCAGCAGTTTAGAAAAGCAAGAGTACTTCATTATATATAAAATTATTTTCTTAACATTTTCTTATATATAATTAATGATCATTTAACGTTATTACATCTTATATTAAATTTTATATTATTATATTATGTATTTTATTGTTAATTATATTATATATTATGTTATAATATTAATTATATTACATGTTAATTCTTACATTAACATTATTAATTTAATATTAATGGAATTAACAAGCAAAGGTGAATGGTCTTCTTAAACATCAATAATGACTGAAAATGGACGTTAAAAAAAGAAACATTCACATGATAGTGCCCCACAAACTCAATTATCTTGGAGTCAACTTAACTAAAGAAGTGAAGGACCGGGGCCGGGTGGTGGCGCTGGAGGTAAGGTGCCTGCCTTGCCTGCGTGGTTCGATCCCCAGGTTTCCCATATGGTCCCCCAAGCCAGGAGTGACTTCTGAGCACATAGCCAGGAGTAACCACTGAGCGTCACCGGGTGTGGCCCAAAAAGCAAAACAAAAAAAATTTCTCTGAAGATAGGAATAAGTAAAAAGACTAGTTATTACTCTCTCTATATAATGTGATTGAAACATCTTAGTAGTGAAGTTAGACTAGATACTTAAGTCAAGGTGTAAATAGTGGAAGTAAAAAACAGAACTGTTATTATTCCCAGGTATAACAATGTATATAGAAAATTTAATAATTAACCAAAAATTTAATATGAGGCTGGAGAGATAGCACAGCAGCATTTGCCTTAGGAGCAGTCTATCCAGGACTAAGGTTGTTGGTTCAAATCCCGGAGCCCCATATGGTCCCCCTTGCCTACCAGGAGCTATTTCTACACAGACAGCCAGGAGTAACCCCTGAGCACCGCCGGGTGTGGCCCCAAACCCCCAAAAAATAATTATAGGGGTCTGAACAGTAGGATGTTTTTGCCTTGCATGCAGCTGACTTAGGACTGACCGTGGTTCCTTCCCCCGGTATCCCAGATGGTCCACCAAACCAGGAGAGATTTCTGAGCACATAGCCAGGAATAACCGCTGAGCATCACCGGGTATGAACCAAAAATCAAACACCAGAGAAAAAAAAGAAGCCTTAGAATTATAATGTGAATTTATATTAGCTTAAAGAAAATTCTCATAATAGCTTCTGATTTTTCTAAACAAGAAGTCAGGTTTTACTACTAAAGTTTGAAAGGCAAAGACTTTTCTTTGATACAAGAAAATAAATGAGTTAAATCTCTAGAGTACTTGCTTACTATTGTATAATAAACTCTGGGGAGAGAGTCGGAGCAATGGGCAAGTTTGTAAAAGCCTCTTTTAAGATTGACTTTCTAAAATCAATGTTGCTCAAGTGTAACCAGAATTAAGTGGGCAGCATTTGCCTGAGTCCACACTAGTTCATCTCCACGGAATTAAGTCTATTGTAATTGTGTCATGCCATGAGAATAACTTGTTCACATTCATCTGGTCTCATTTCCATACTGATAAAATTTATGAAAATGTATCAAATAAATATTACAGAACATGATCAATTGATATAATATTTAAAAATAAATAGCTTTACAAATATTACAACTTATAATCAAATATATATAAACAATAATTACAATAATTACTAATAAACAGCAATGTATAAAACCTTTCATCTAAAATATAGAAATAAAATAGCAAATTAAATTTGTAATAGATGGAAACATTTGTCATATGTATAAATCATTAAGTTTAGATTTGTGAATTGGTCAATGGTCTAAAAATTAATATATTCAGTACATTCCCAAATCAAACTCCAAGTTGTAAAAATGACCAGATTTTTAAAATTCTTTATATCATATAATATCATATTTAAATGTATATATGCCTGAAGAACTTATAATATTGAGAACTTATAATATTGAGTATAATATTATAGTACTCAATCCTTTTTTTAAAATATATTTTGAATCGCCATGATATAGAGTTGCAAAGTTTTTTATTGATGAATATTAATTATACAATGCCCCAAACCTATCTCTTCACCCATTGTGTTGCCAGACGCCAATGTCTCTCATTTGCTTCCCTCTAACCTTCTATCTTGCTGATGACTGCCCCTACATTTTTCTTCTCTTTTTCTTTTTCTTTCTTTCATTCTCTCTTGTTCATATGCTTTTCTTTTATTTCCTTTTAAACACTTGTTCAAGGCATTCAATATTGATGAAGATAAAAAGTGATGAATTTATACTCAAGGGAACAAAAAGCAGTTGTAAAAACTTACAAGTCCAAGAAAACAGAATTAATAAAAGATTCAGTCATCACCTGATATTTTTCAAGTTGATACTGCATTGCAAGGACAAAGAATTAATCTTCAGAATACTGCACCAGGCCAACGGCTACTATTATCTTTAGGAATGTTCTACCTTGATTCTTTTACTTTTTAAACATAAATTAGTATTGAATTTTGTCAGAAGTTTTCTCAGCATAAATTGATAACATCATTTATTTTTTTCAGTTTTTTATGTTGATATAGTATATTATTATCATTGATTTGTGTACCTTGTACCATTTTATCATCTCTGGGATGAAAGCTACTTCATCATGGTGTATGATTCTTTTGATACATTGTTATATATGGTTTGCTAAGATTTTATTATGGATCTTTGCATGAAAGTTCAAGCAAGAGATCAGTCTGCAGTTTTCTTTAGTACATATTTGTCACTTTCGATATTAAGGTGATATTGACTTATAGTATATGTAAGAAAGGGTTCTGCTATCTTCCATATTTGGGGAGAACTTGAAATGCAAAGAGAGTATGTCTTTTTCAAATATTTGTTATAATTCATGAGTAAAACGATCTGAACCCAGGCTTTTGGAGATATTTTTAATTACTATTTCAATGTCCTTGCTTGATTTTGATTTGTTCATTTTGTCTACTTCCTCTGATTGTAAGGTATCTGTTTCTAAGATGACCTATATTTGAGGGTTGGAGCAATAACATGGAAGGTAGGGTGTTTGTCTTGCATGCAGCTGACCTGGGTTTGATCCCCGGCATCCCATATGATCTCTTGAGCCTGCCAGAAGTGATTTCTGAGCATAGAGCCAGGAATAACCCTTAAACAACTCTGAGTGTGGCCAAAATAACAATATCATCTATTTTATCTAGATTTTCCAGTATGATAACACAAAGTTGTTAATAAAAATATTCTATGAATTTTTATATTTTGAGGTATCTTGCCATTTTTCCCTTTAACCCCTCTTTTTATTTACTTGTATTTTCTCTATTTTATTTATGCATCCAAGATTTGTTAATCCTAATCTTTTAAAGAATCAACACTCTTTGTATTATTTTTATTGATGTCTTTAATATTCATTTTTGCTCTAAGTTTTATAATTTGCTTTCATACATTGATATAGTTTTACTTTTCATCGTTTCTTTAGCTGTATAGTTAGGTAATTTATTTGAAATTTTTCTTCTTTCCTGACATGGATATTTATTGCTATGAATTCCTCTTAGTATTAGTTTTGTTTTTGTTATGTCCTATAAGTTCTGATAGTTTGTATTATTTGTTTGTGTCAAACTGAAAACTACCTTCTTTATTTTTAGTAAGCTTTTTATTTTTTTCCCTGATTCTATCTGTTTTTTAGCAATATTATTATTAGTTAGTTAGCTGTATAGTTTACTAATGTTTTAGTTTTTCTACATTTGATTTTTATGATTAATTTTTAATTTCATGCAGTTGTGGTCTGAGAAGATACTTGGTATGATTCTAATTTTTAAACTTTATGTACACTTTCATTGTGCCTCAGCATGTGATCTATCCTGGAGAATGTTCCAAATGCACTATAAAGAATGAAATATGATTGAACCAGAGATAGTCAAGAGTTGACTTATGTGCAAGAATTTTTTCTCATTTGATAAATAAGTTTTCCCAACACCATTTGTTAAGTAGGCTTTCCTGGTTTGATTGCGTATTCAAAGCAGTTGAATTTTTGAGCAGCCTCAAAATAGCAGTTTCAACTTACAGAATCCACAACTTAAAAAAATGTGAGTGTGAGAGCCAAACTACCAAGAGACAAGGTGACCAGTCACTATCTTGTCTGATATAACAAAACGTTATGGATAGGGAAAATCAACAAGAAAGCACATTTTTAAAAAGGGTGTGTTATGGCTGGTTGGTTTCAGAGTGATCAATCAATCAGTATCGCTGTGTTCTGATTCTCTGTGGCATCTACAACCTTGGAAGTAATGGTTACATTCTAGGAGTAAGGACAAGAAAAAGGCAATTGTTCTTAATTGAAAAGGACAACTGACAAGTTCTCTTAATTCTTGCTTTTAATATTAAATTCAGTTCTTTACTTTGGGGGCCAGTTTCAATTTCAAACCTGCAACAGTTATGTCTGAGATGAATCTGCCACATACGGCTCTTTACACTTTTAATGTGGCTCTTCTGTGCCAGCAGCTCCAGGAGTCAGGACTCTGCTCCTAGCCTCTGTCAGTGCCAGCCTCATGGCTCCAAGAGTGTAAGATGATATCCAGTATCATCTCCAAACAAAGGTGTTCCCCAATGTCATTCTTTCTTAAGCCTCTTCCTTTGATATGTAAAAGCCCACTGAATATGTACTTTGTCTCTCTCTCTCTCTTGACATGAAACCTCCTGGTATAAGGAATTGGTTTTAATAAAGAAAGAGGTATTCTAGCATTTAGGGCTCAAGGCAGAGAGTACAAGATAAAAGGCCATGGACTCCATGATCATCCTTTCCTGACTAGCTTGGTTTATTATTTCTTTCCTGCTACCCTGCTTCTTCAGACCAGGTTGGGTGGGGGTTAGAAATACAGTGCCTGGAGTGATCTTAAAACACATATATTAATTTGCACATGAAGGGATTCTCAACCCAGAGTTTTCTTTTCCGTGGATTCTCATATTCATAGTACTCATGATCAAAGTTGTGAGCTAATGCCCTTAAATGCTGTTTTTTATATTGATTATGACTTTCTGCATAATATAAGTTCCAATCAGAAATTTTTTGCGGGGCCCCGGAGATAGCATGGAGGTAAGGCGTTTGCCTTTCATGCAAAAGGTCATCGGTCCGAATCCCGGTGCCCTATATGGTCCCCTGTGTCTGTCAGGAGCAATTTCTGAGCATGGAGCCAGGAGTAAGTCCTGAGCACTGCTGGGTGTGATCCCCCCCCAAAATAAAACAAAACAAAACAAAACAAAAAACGGAAATTTTTTGCAAGAGTGGAACATTTCAATATCTCCTTTTCAGACACAGCTATCCCAGAATCAGATTCATTTTTGAACACATTCATCTTATGTCTCACTGTAAATACTTGTGAAACTCCCCTGCAGAGAAATATTAAGTTCATAGAGAACATGAACAATGTCTGCCAAATACACAAGCTTAGCTACCCATTCCTTGTCCAATTGGGGCTGTACAAAGTCAGAGTTCTACTCTCACAGGAACTGCACTATTTCTTCCCTCTTGCCACTTTACTTCTTCATGGAGAAGATCCTTGTAGTGGGTATCCATACTGTCACCCAGGGTGGTGAATAGCCTGGATTTAATCACAATTGTGAATTTCACAAATTATCTTTACTGTATCATTTGTCACAGAGTTTGGTTCAGCAGGGAGTTTTTTTGAATCCAGTCTATTATACAATGAGTGGATACACTGTACGGGTGTGCAACTTCTGTTTCTTGTGACTTCACAAAAACACTGAGCCATGCACAGTGCATCATCCGTACATACATCAACACATCAGCTTATTATTCTGATTAAAATGAGTCAGAAGGAGATGTGTAGACACAGAATAATCATTTGTGGCATATAAGAATAATAAATAGCAATATGGTAATAATATCATGAGAAAATAGGGATGAGGGACAGGAGGACTAGTCCATGATAGGAAGCTTGTCATAAAAAGTGATGAGTTCAGTTAGAGTAGAGAAAGGTACATTATGACATTAATATTTGGAACTTATCACTCTGGACAAGAACTGGATGCTGAAAATGGATAAGTGGCATGCATGGTACCCTTTAATTAACAATATTGCAAACCACGATGTCATAAAGGAAAATTTTCAAACCTCAGTGTCATAGAGGAAAAGAGAGATAGAGAGAAAAAAAGCAAAATGCCTGCCCTTGACATAGGCTGAGAAGGGTGAAGGAGGAGGAAACAAGGGACATTGGTGGTGGGGAAAGTGCACTGGTGAAGAATGGTGTACATTCTATGATTGAAACGCAAGTATGAATAATTTTGTAACAAATATGCTTAATTAAAATTTATTTTTAAAATATTTCAGGCACTCTATTATAATTTCTTTATGATATAGCATCATAAGCCTTTAAGAAAGTGCCATTTTTGTTTTTGTGTGTATTTTAGTTTGGTTTCTTGCAGTACACACTAAGTGTCAATAGATATTTTTTCCTTTCAGTGAAATCACTACTTTTCGCTGGAATACTGTTCTTGCTTTTTAAAGATTGTTAAAAGTTTTTCTCTTTTTCCTGTTTCATCTCCATATTTTAAGGTTTCAAATTTTCAGCACATTTTGATTATCAAGAGGAAACCTTTTGAAACATTTTGATTCCTTATTATCAGAAATCGAAGCATTTTTCTTTGAGAAGGGTGTTCACTATCTAGAACTAACAAATGATTAGTGGATTCAAAAACTGTATTTCATTGTGGATATTGCTTCACATCAAAATCAGCTTAATCAAAAACTACAGGGACCCAAGAGATAGCATGGAGGTAAGGCGTTTGCCTTTCATGCAAAAGGTTATTGGTTTGAATCCCGGTGCCCCATATGGTCCCCCGTGCCTGCCAGGAGCAATTTCTGAGCATGGAGCCAGGAGTAACCCCTGAGAACTGCCGGGTGTGACCCAAAAACCAAAAAAAAAAAAAAAAAAAAAACCTACAGGGAAAGGAAACACAATATTTTCAGTGTTAGAAGAAGTTATTTCATTTGAAAACAAATTATCTGGTTTTGTTCAAGATATTGACAGAGAAACTTTGATTCACTTTCAAGCCTGTTGAAACATCACCAAGAAAATAATTCTGATATTAACAACACCTATTTTAAAACAGCACTTTTAAGTATGAGGGAAGCTTTTCTCAAGAGGTTTCAGGATTTCATAAACAGCAAAGCGACATTGGCCATCGTTAAAAAAAAAAACCTCTGGAAGAACACTGAGGACCGAGGGGACTGTCTTCCTGCTTCTGTCTGTCCTGATTTCTTGATGTCTAAGAAGAGCACTCTTTCTAACCAATAAACCCCATCACAACACACAGGAAAAACCACACTACTACAGCAACAATGCGAAAAGCTCGTAGGCAAACACTAGGCACCAAGAATGAAGATGATTGCTTGGACAACCTTAAAAATTACAACCCTCTGCTTAACCTCTCAGATAAAAAATTTAAAATAGAAATATGGAATATGTTTGTAAAACTCCAAGAAAGCATAGATCGATCTGAACAGAACACAAAGACAGAACTCAGAAAACTTCAAACTGAAATGGCAGGCCTGAAAAACACGGTACCTCAACTGAACCCTCAGTGGATGCCCTCAACAGCAAGGTAAGAGCAGCTGAGGAGAGAATCAGGCTACTGGAAGATGAGATGGAGAAAAACTCAACAAAGCAGAAGAAATTGGAAAATAACCTTAGGACAAACGAGCAGGCAATGGAAAAAGTACTCAAGGAATGTGAACAGATGAAAATAGAAGTCTTTGATAAACCCAAAAGAAACAACATAAGAATCATTGGAGTCCCAGAGACCCAAGTAGGAGATCACCAGGAAGAATCAACTGTCAAAGACATCATCGAAGATATACTACCAGAGTTAACAACTACATGCAACCAAATCCTGCATGCCCGAAGAGTACCAGACAAACGAGACCCAAAGAAAAACACCCCCAGACACATCATTGTTACAATGACAAATCCCACAGATAGAGATAGAATACTGAATGCAGCAAGGTCAAAAAGGGAAATTACATTCAAAGGAGCATACCTAAGACTTAGAGCAGACATGTCGCAAGAAACTCTCAAGGCCAGAAGACAGTGGTGGGATATTGTGACAAGACTGAATGAAATGAATGCCTCACCGAAAATACTGCACCCAGCACGACTCACGTTCAGGTATGAAGGAAAAATACATAGTTTCATGGATAAGCAACAGATTAAAAACTTCACAGATGATAACCCAGCCTTAAAGGAAAAACTGACAGGTCTACTCTAAGACAAGAGAAACCAACAAACACAGGAAAGTTATCTACAAAAATGACATTAAATCCTATGACAATCACCTCCCTCAATGTTAATAGACTAAATTCACCAATTAAAAGACACAGAGTAGCAAAGTGGATCAAAAAGATGAATCCGGCACCCATGACTGCCCAGTAGGGCTGACTCCTAAGAACTGTGAGTCTTGTCTTTTCTTTGTGTTTCTCTGTCCTCTGCTGTCATCCAGACCTCGTGGGAGTGGACCAAACCGGCTCCAAAAAGACTCGCTCTCCCAGAGGTCCATCCTAGGGTGAAACACCCAGGAACACCTCATTAGACTGAAAACCAGCTATAGCAAGTAGTCTACAAAGCAAGGTCCCCTGATTGTGACGTCAGGCTGGGAATTTTTCCACACCCACACCTGCCCAGTAGGGCTGACTCCTAAGAACTGTGAGTCTTGTCTTTTCTTTGTGTTTCTCTGTCCTCTACTGTCATCCAGACCTCGTGGGAGTGGGCTAATAATAGGCTGCAGAAGAGCACTTTGGCTCCGCTTCACTAAGTGGCCATGCGCTCTTTCTAAAGAAAGCACATCAACGCAACAAGAAGAGAAATAAAGACACTAAGGATTGTGCTGGATCACAGATGCCCAGCATTTCTCTCTGGATGGTCTTCTCTGCTGTATGCCTAGGCCCAAGATTTGATCCTTTGAGAGGCCTCATCCATGGAGTACTCCACTCCCTTGTAGGCTAATCGACACACCCGGAAAGGCTAGAACCAGAGGTGCCTGGCTGTGCACATCATCTACCCAATGAATACCACCGCAACACGTAGAAAAACACACAATACTAGTGTGACAATGGA
>PVKC010002491.1:0-22827 GCA_004027635.1 Crocidura indochinensis
CTTCTTCTTTCTAGGATAGTTTTTTCATTAGGTTTTCAGAAGTTCTGTTCCATTGCAGTTGTCAAAGTCAGACCTCTGGAATTGGAGCTCTTGGTTTCTGTACAGATCCTAGGCTGAAGACTAGGCTAGGGTCTTTTTTATTGGTCCCAGGATAAGTACTGCCCAGTCTTGACTGTCAATGTCAATCTTCTTTAGTTGGAGATCTTGGTTTTTGCACAAAGGGCAATGTGTCTTCTGATTTCATCATACCATTAGGACAACCTACTCTTAGATCAGGTTATTGCTGTTTCTTCTTTGACAAGATGTCATATCAAAACTGGTGCAAGTTGATGCTAGGGCTGTATTAGGAATTTCCCAGGGGGAGTCTGGTTCCTGGTGCTGTTGCAGGGAACTGTATTGATTCTGTATCTGGAGCCTATAGTCTCAGAATTGGGTAGTTGCTGCCCGATCACATGGAGTCTAAGTTGGGTCCACATGACACATATTCAGGGTGGGAGGTGCCTCTGTATTGTAAAATGTATGAATTCTTATCCCTAGTAGATAAGAGCTTGTTTCTAGACATATAATTTCCCCCTTTTAGTAAGCCTTTGCTAAAAGGAATGGTGCCATGTTATATTGCTGGTGCATTTGAGGGTAAGAATGTCAGACTACACAATCTCTGTGCCCTGGTTTTGACTTGAGGTTTTACCCCAATTACCCTGGCATCTTAAGTATATTGCACTCTTTATTTTATTTGAACAGACATTGGGACCTTTATTAGAAACTACTGGCAGCCTCATCATTGCAGATTCAGGATTAGTGTGTGCTGGGAAGGGAAGGATTTTAGCAAAGGGCAGAATAACAAAGTCCCCCAGCTTTGTTCCCTAATCTAGGGTTCCAAACCAGCCTCTCTATGTAGTGGGATTAATAGTGTTTCCTTGCAAGGTGGTTGTGAGGAGTTACTGAGTTAAGAAGCATGATCAGGGGCCAGAGTGATAGCACAATGGCAGGGCATTTGCCTTGCATGCAGCCAACTCAGAATGGACCCAGATTCAATTCCTGGCATCCCAGATGGACCCCAAGTATGCCAGGAGTGATTTCTGAATACAGAGCCAGGAGTAACATCTGAGTGCCACTGGATGTGGCCCAAAAACAACAAAAATGTGCTCAAATTCCCTAAATACTGTCATCAGGTTGACATCCAACTCTTGTACCATGTATCATATATATGGTATAGACATGTATGATACAATAATTTCATTTTTATCCAGTCATAGCTACTCAAAACCAGCTCTCATTTTGCTGCTTTGCCCACAGAATTGTCTGTTCTGGTTGAATGAGGACTGACATATTAATGGATATTTGTTCCCTTTACCAAACTGGAGCAGAAGCATCACCATGGATTATCACAATTTACCATATTCCTACATTTGACACCAGCTGACACCATAAGTTGAAATGAGTCCACCAATCAAAGATCCTAGGCAAGAGTCAACCAGATGTATCATAACCTGTGAAGGTAGAATCTATCAAGATAATCGAACACAATAGGTAACTATCTCTTTGAGAAGAAAGCGCCAACCTTATTTTAACCCATCTCAGGCTTCTTTTGTGTATTCATCAGTATTAACTGAGTATATTCTGCATCATGGACATAATTTCTTTAAGAAAACGTTTTCTAAAGATCAGGAGTCTGGAAATAGTTCCAATAACCAGTGCTGAAGCCATCCTTTCCTTTCCCCAACTCCCCACCCAACCACTTCTTGTGGAGAGGGCTGTGATACTATGGTTCACTAGAGCCTGGAAGACCAGGATCCATTGCCAGTAATTGTGTAATTGTATAGAACAGAATCATCAGCGCTGTTGTATAGTGGATATATCCTGAACTATCCACATGCTCTTAGCACTTGAAGACTCCAGTGAACCATTCTAAGTCAATGCTGTCAATATACTGCATTTTTGGAATTGATCAAGAGGTATTTTTCACAACAGCAACAACAGGGGCTGAAATGATAGCACAGTGGTAGGGCATTTGTCTTGCATATGGCCACCCTGGGACAGGCCTGGGTTCAGTTCCCTGCATTCCATATAGTTCCCTGAGCCAGCTAAAGTGATTTCTGAGTTCAGAGCCAGGAATAACCCCTGAGCGAAGAGCCATGCGTAACCCCTGAACGCTGCCAAGTGTGGCTCAGAAAATCACCGCCACCAACAACAACAACAAAGAATGCTGAATCATTAAAAAAAGGACTACAACATCTTAGAAATTGAGTACTTACATGGAATTAGCACAAATGAGCCAGAAAGCTCCCAGTTTGAAGATACACATGACTTCCCAAGTAGCTTAGAAAATAAAAATCAGGAACCTGGGATAGCATGGAGGTAAGGCATTTGCCTTTCATGCAAAAGGCCATCTGTTCAAATCCCGGTGCCCCATATGGTCCCCCGTGCCTGCCAGGAGCAATTTCTGAGCATGGAGCCAGGAGTAACCCCTGAGCACTGCCGGGTGTGACCCAAAAACCAAAAAAAAAGAAAAAAAGAAAAAAAAAAGAAAATAAAAATCAGAGTGGATATGAATAGGCATTTTTCTAACAAGGATCCACAAATTCCTGGAGGACAGTAACCATAGATAGAGAGAAAATTACAGATTTTTATGTCAGATATACAAACAGATAAGAGTGGCAATACTGGAGCCAGAGCGGTAGCACAGCAGTACGGCGTTTTCCTTGCATGCCACTGACCTAGGATGGACTTTAGTTCGATCCCCCATTGTCCCATATGGTCCCCTGAGCCAAGGGCAATTTCTGAACTAAGAGCCAAGAGAAACCCCTGAGTGTCAACGGGTATGCCCCCCCCCCCAAAAAAAAGTGACAATACTTAAGTAACTTGTTCTCTGATGCTTATTTCATTCATGAAATCTCATAGCCTTTATGTTTACAGCCCCTTGAAAATACTTGACAGTTGCTCTTAGAAATGTATTTGAAAAAAAAAATTCCAACTTTCAGAGTACAAACAAAATAGGGGTGTGAACAGGTCAGGTACTAGGTTATCTAGATGGAAGATAAAGTCCAAGGGCTGAGGCATTTGACTTTCATGCATCTAATCCCAGTACTGCATATGACCCCTAAGGCACCACTAGGAGTGAGTTTTGAGCACAAACCAGGAGTAAGTTCTGAGTATCACCAAGTGTGACCCAAAAACCAAAGCCAACAAAATAGTGCTTATCTAGAAGGTAAGTGCTGGCTTTAAACCATGACTATAATACTTTCAGTGACATTTTAATATTTTTGACCTACCAAAATGTCAAAAACATTATCGTTTTGTGAGCATTCTATAAGTGTTCTTTGTTTTGTGCTCTTTGTGCTTAGCCCATATCAGCTGAATTATTCATGTTTACCATGGGTTACTTAGTTTTAACTATGCTTGCTCTAAATATTTCTAAAAATAATTAATTCCTATCCCTACTATGAATTTAAAGTTGAATTTTGCTTTATGTATTGCAAACATTGGTCTTTGTTTTGCTTTTAAAAGGCCGTGATTTTTCCTCTTTTTTGTACATATTTTTCAAATTTGTCCTGTGTCTTTTTTAAAAGATTGATCTCTTTGCAGCACTACCCTGATTTTTTCATTCAAAGAGCTTTTCACTCACAATGACAGTAATCCACATACTTGCAAAAAAAATAAAATTGATGTTGGCTTTAGTTGCTACCATCTTGCTCATTGTTATTCCATTAAAGTTTTCTTGTTTCTTCTTTCAAAATTTGTCTTGCTTGCCTTTTGCATTTTCACAATTTTCTATTTTTGTAGTTACTTTAATTTCTTCCCAGCTCTTTGTTTAGATATTTCATACTTGTAGAAAAGCTGCAGGAAACCACATATATACCGATTGGTTTATATGTATACAATTGATTTTTGCTTAAACATTTGAGAATAACCCATGGACCTCTTGCCACCTCACACCTAAATAGTTTAGCATAAATCAGCTAAAGGATGAAAGCATACTCCCACAGAAGCACTTACCTCACTCAAAGAAAGGAGTAATGATGCTCTTATTGTTAGCATTTGTATTCAAAAATCTGATCCCAACGGGTTTTTTTTTGATAGATGTTTTTGATAAATGTTTTTGTAGATTTTCAAAAAATACACAGAGGCTCAGAGATATTTGCCCACCTTTTCTTACCATTCAAGGCAATAAAATGATCCTGTCTAGTTGGTTTGTAGATATTAGTCATTTAAACTGGAGTTTGCCACATTTTCCTATTGCAGAAATGCCTTGCCTTGCCTTTCCCCCAGTTGTTAGTTGTCATTATGATATCTAAGTACCACATTGTTTAGTTGGGCTATCTGCTCACACACACTTAGTTGTGAGCTCGTGACATAAGACAGGTACTTGATCACTATTCCCAGCCTGACTACTTCTAACTAATTTAGTTAATGGTTTAAGGCTCTTATATCAATAGTATTGATAAGGCATTCACCAACAACCTGATGGTTTGATCTTCCATACATAATCTGCCCCTGAGTTAATATTTACAGAAATACTTATTTATTTTTATTTTATTTTGTTGAGACCATTGTGATTAACAAAGCCCTTCAGAGTTGAATTTCAGATATACAATGAATCAGGGCCAATCCCACCACCAGTGTTGACCTCCCTTCATCAATGTTCCCAGTATCCATTCTATACTACCACCCTTTGCCCTCTGCCTACCACTATAACAGGCCCAATGCAAATTTAGATTGTTATAGTTTGGGTCTCTTGATTCTATTGTTGTCTTTGGCTTGGATATTTAGTTCTGTCCTTTTTATCTCCACCAATCCACCTGGATCACTTGGCCTCTGGCCCTCATAATTATTTTTTCTACCTCTTAATTTTATAGAAAATTGCAGAAGTATGAGGTAAAACAAAGTAGTTCATGTCCCAAGGTTCTATGAAAAAGGCAGGAGCCCTATCTAAAACATAAAAATAGGGTGGCAGTTTTTTTTTTGCATAGGCACAGAAAAAGTTGGGGAAAAAAACCTTTGTCCTAACACCATGATGTCCCTACCCGTGAAGCATCCTGCCATAAGACCCACTATGGGCTCCAGGTATACTAAGTTCTCTAACCCCAAAGTCTTTCTTCACGATCCCAGGAAAATCTCCTCAATCACGGTTATTGCTGTCAGGCTTCAGTAATTAGAGATGTTGGTTTTTGCACATCCTATGTCAAAGTCAGGGTGTCACAAAATGTCTCCTGGTTTCATCTCACTATTAGGTGGTGAGGCAGGGACACCCAGCAAGTTGTTGCTGTTTCCAAGTCATCAGGGTGTCAGTGTCATATGAATAAAACCTGGAGGAAGCCTGTGCCAGGGCAGCATTAGGGTTTGCCCCAGTTGAAGTTTGATTTATGGTGCTAGTGCAGAAAACATTGTTGATTCCAAAGATGGGATCCAAGGTTTGGGAGTGAATGGCCAATGTACTACAAATGGTGAAAGGCCCCCCTGCAATTAAAAATTTATGAGTTCCTATCCCTATTAGATAAGAACTTGTTTCTATATATGATATTTTCCCATTTTAGTATTCCTATGCAAAAAGAAACAATGCCACAGGATACTATTGGTGCGTATGGGGGTAAAAATAACAAGCTAAATAATCCCTATAACCTGATTCTAACATAAATCCAGAAACCAAGAGAAACTAATCTTCTAGAATTTCCTACTAAACAGATCCAAAAAACAGGTGAGGAGAACTGCATCTACATAAGGAAATACACAATAATAATTATAACTATTAAGGAAATACACCTCAAAACTTATACAAAGGAAATAGACACATCCACTTTAAGTCTTTTGAAATAATCTGGGGGAAGGATAAAATCCAGAGCACAGCTTCAGCTTGTGATGTGGTCTTGTGGAGTCTGACAAACAGCTCACAACAGTCACGGATCAGGAAATGAATCCAAGCCAAGACTTTTCGCTCAAAAGCCATATCTAGTAGTGTGCAACAGTCCATGGCAAAGGGAGGTAGGGACCGCTGAAAGCAAATCAGCAGCTGTAACGGTGGTACCGTCTTCCCAGGTGAAGACAAGAGGCAGGCTAGGAGGTTATCCTTTCACTTTGGGAGTCAGCTGGCAGCGAATTGGGGTGGGGGAAAAGTTCTGCTTTCTAAGGAGATAAAAACTGAGCATAAAAAGAGTTAAATAGGAAGGAATAACAGATCAGGGGTGAGAGAGTGAAAGGATAGGAAAGCAATTGCAAAGTGGTGAGCAGATCCTCGTGTTTCTCATGCAGTTATTCTAAATACCACATATAAGCGATATCATTCTGTATTTAGCCTTCTGGCTTACTTCATTTAACATAGAATCTTCTAGTTCCATCCATGTTGCTGCAAATAGCATGATGTTATTCCTTTCTTACAACTTTGTGGTATTCCATTGTATATAAATACCACATCTTTATGATCCACTTGTCTATTGTTGGACATCTAGGCTGATTTTAAGTCTTAGCTATTGTACTGAGTGCTGCAGTGAATAGTAGTGTGCATTCTTTTGGATGAGTTTTTCTGTCCTTGGATACCCAAAAAGCAGGGTTGCTGGGTAACATATCGCAGCTCAATTTTGAGTTTAGTGAGAACCCTCAATACTGTTTCCATAGGGCTTGGATCAGGCAGCATTCCCACCAGCAGTGGATGAGAGGTTCTTTTTCGCCACATCCCCACCAACAGAGATTGTTCCCAGTATTTGCTTTTAAATAAATCTTTATTTAAGCACCATGATTACAAACATGTTTGTAGTTGGGTTTCCATTATAAAACAGTATTTTTGATATATGTCATCCTTACTGGTATGAGATGATATCTCATTGTTGTCTTGATTTGGATTTCTCTAAGGACAAGTCATGATGAATATTTTTAAATGTGTCTATTGGCCATCTATTGGTCTTCTTTGAGAAATGTCAGTTCATTTTCTCTCCCAATTTTTAGGTGGGGTTTTTAGGTTTTGTGGAGTTAACCTTTGTGACTACTTTGTATATCTTAGATATCAAACCTTTATCTGATGTGCACTTAGTGAAAAATTTTTCTCCCATTCAGTTAGCTGTCCTCTAATTTTAGCCTGAGTCTCTTGCTATACAGAAACTTTATAGTTTGATGTAGTCCCATTTATTTAGGTTTGATGCTACAGCTCTTGCCATTGGCATTCTATCATCGAAGACTTCTTTAATAAGGTCTGAGTCTTGGAGTGTTCTGTTTTCCTCAATGAACTTTATGGATTTGGGATTACTTTCAAGGTCTTTGATCCACTTTGAATTGACTTTTGTGTAAGGTGTGACATATGGATCAATCTTTAATCTCATAAACATGGTTATCAAATTGTTCCAACACCATTTGTTGAAGAGACTATTCATTTCAAATTTTTGGCTCCTTTGTCAAAGAGTAGGTGACCATATGCCTTGGAGTTTGTCACTAGATATTCTATTCTGACCCATTGGTCTGAAAATCTATCTTTGTTCCAATACCATGCTGTTTTGGTCAACATAGAGCTTCAAATTAGGTAATGAGATGCCTCTCAATTTCTTCTTTTTCCATATTTATTTGGCTTTCCTAGGTCTTTTATGGTTCCACAAAAAAAATGTAATTAATTGTTTTAAGTTCTTGAAGAATCTTTTTTGAATTTGAATCGGAATTGCATGAGTCTATATAGTATTTTAGGCCAGATGGTTATTTTTATAATCTTGATTCTTCCAACCCATGAGCATGGAATGTTCTTTCATTTCTTTAGGTCCTATTCAATTTCTTTCTGAAGTACTTTGAAATTTTTGTGATACAGATCTCTCATCTCTCCTTTTACGTTGATTCCTAGATAATTGATAGTTTGGGACACTATTTTAAATAGTATAGACTCTTCAATCTTTTTCTTTGCTGAATCATTATTTCTACAAAGGCATGAAACTATCTTTAGCATATTGACTTTGTAGCTGGGCACTTTATTGTACTGATTTATTGTTTTTAGTAACTTTTATTTGCCATCTGCAAATAGAGATAGTTTGACTTCCTCTTTTCTGATTTGGATTCCTTTGAGTCCGTTTGATTGCTATTGCTACTACTTCTAATACTATGTTGAATAAGAATGGAGACAGTGGACAGTGGACAGCCTTGCCTCATGCCTGACTTAGTGGAAATGCTGTCAGTTTTTCAACCATTAAGAATAATGTTGGCTGTGGCTTTAAATAGATAGATGTGGCTTTTTTTTATAGATACTATCTTGAGGAAGGTTCTCTTCATACCTGTTTTGCTGAGGGTTTTCATCACGAATGGGTGTTGGATTTTGTCAAGTGCTTTCTCTGCATTGATATGATCTTTATGATATGTCTTTATGATGTCTTTTATATGTCTTTATCCTTCTTTTTACTAATGTGGTGCATGATGTTGATTGATTTGCATATATTAAACCATCCTTGCATCCCTAGAATGAAATCCACATGATCATGTTCATGTTAACATAATAGCATTAGGGGTAGCTAGATGAAAGGTAAGTAGAAACTAGAATTCTTACATTTATAATATGTGTGTGTGTGTGTAATTTTTTTGGCCACACCAAAAAAATCTGGTCACGCTCAGAGGTTACTCCTGGCTATGTGCTCAGAAATTGCTCTTGGCTTGGGGGGCCATATGGGACGCAGGGAATCAAACCAAGATTTGTCCTGGATTGGCCATGTGCAAGGCAAACGCCCTACTGCTCCAGCCCCAAGTTTTTATATTTTTAAATAAAAGTTGTAAATATCATTTAAAATCAACAGCAATGAGGAAAAAATTCTTATGTAAAATATTGATTTCTGATAATGTTAGCATTAAGGATATACATACAAATTAGTGACCAAAAGTGATATTAAAGTGGGTAGGGAGCTTGCTTGCCTTGCACATAGCCAATCCAGGCTTGATCCTTGGTACCCATAAAGTGCCACAAGGTAATTCAGTGAGGAAAAGAAAAGACTTTTTCAACATATTGGAACAGTTGTTTTCCCTTATGGGAAAAGGATAACTTTAACACTTCTCCCCTCCCTATATATAGCAATTATAAATGGAACTAGATCTAAATCCAGAAGCTTGTCTTTTTTTCCAGCAGCATATATGAAAGCATCTCTTCCAGTAATATAAAATATCACCATCATATTTACTGTTATGTTAACTTCTAAAAATTCATGCTTTTCGAAGACAGAAATTAAATCATTTTTATAACTTACCATCTTTCAAAACAAGATACTTAATTCTTTGGTGGCCTTTACCTCACCACTTACCTCCCACATTTTGTTGAAACCATCTGGTATTTGGGTGCTAACTAACTTGGTTTTGCCTCATGTTTGTTTAGTCAGTGTTTTGCTCTGCTTTTAACATCCTAGCTCTGCTAACTTGTAATTATTTTCTATTAATGGCATCAAGACTTTCCAGTTCTCCAGCACTAGTTATACATTACACTAGTATCCTTGTCCACCACCGATTCTGATACTGTTTAGTGTTTCTCTGATATATTCATTGTTGATTTTGTAGCCCTACAAGTAAAAGCCAATATTTTTTGGAGAAAGCATCTACAAGGTATGCCTCTTTGACATTTAAGCATCCCTGTACTGAAAAACTTTTTTTTTCTTTGCTTGTTTTTGTTTATTGTTATTCTCTCTGGAGGTCTTTTGTTATATTAGCCCTCTTATCTGTTCTTGATTACCCAACGATTTCCTCATGTTCATCACCAGGACCTTTTAAGACTGCTCTGTGGTTAAAAAAAAAAAAAAAAAAAAAAAAAAAAGGAATCATTCTGTCCATGTGTTAAACTGGCATTACTTTCTTGGCAATAATTTTGATACTGATTCTTAATTTCCATGACAATCCATCTTCTGTGTTATTTTAATTTTTTATCATTGTTTTTGTTTTGAGGATGAGACATCAAAACTCACCAATCAGGGGCCGGCGAGGTGGCACTAGAGGTAAGGTGTCCACCTTGCAAGCGCTAGCCAAGGAAAGATCGAGACCACGGTTCGATCCCTCAGCATCCCATATGGTCCCCCCAATCCAGGGGCAATTTCTGAGCGCTTAGCCAGGAGTAACCCCTGAGCATCAAACGGATGTGGCCCGAAAAACCAAAAAAAAAAACAAAACAAAACAAACAAAAAAAAAAACTCACCAATCATAGGCAATATGCCTTTAGGACTTTATGTGCCATTTGTTACTATTTCTCCTTGGCAGTTCATTTTCTCCATGTTTAGCTTGGTGTCTATTATGAGACAGTTATTTTTGATCAACTATGTGATATGTCTTGTTTATATAAATATAAAATGGCATTGAAATTCTATATTGATCGTGATAGTTGGCATTGAAGTATATTTTCTTAAAATAAAAGATAATGGATGGGGATATCATTTTCTTGATGGTCTTATTCATATATATGTGTATATCTATACATATATATACAATTACAGATTATTTTTACTAGATGTCAGACCAGTGAGATTCCCAGTGAACTTCTCTTTTCTCTTTTATTAAATTTCTTTTATTTAGTCATTGTGCTTACAAAAATTTTCACGCTTGGGTTTCAGTTATATAATGTACACCATCCTTTAGCAGTGCAATATTCCCATCAGCAATGTCTCCCCATTTCCCTCCCTAACCCTAAACCCTTGCCTATCTCTCAGACAGGAATTCTTGCCTTTCTCCCTCACTATCATTGTTATAGTAGTTGTCATTGCATACCCCAATCTTTGTGGCAAGCTTCATGTCATAAGCTGGTCTCCTAGTGGTCAACTCTATTGTCTCAATATTATTGTCATACTTTTATTCTTATTCAATATCTATTCAATATATGTTCCTCCCCTATGGTTCATTTCATTCAGCATAATAGTCTCCATGTTCATCCATGTATAGGCATATTTTATTATTTCACTTTTTTTCCTGACAGCTGCATAGTATTCCATCATGTAAATGTACCATTGTTTCTTTAACCACTTATCAGTTGTTGAGCACTAGATTGTTTCTGGATTCTGGCTATTGTAAAGTGCTGCAATAAACACAGGGGTACAAAGAGCATTTTTGTGTTGTATTTTTGTATTCCTAGGGTATATCCTTAGGAGTGGTATTGCTGGAACAAATGGGAGATCCATTTCCAGCTTTCTGAGTAACACCTATATTGTTTTCCAGAAAGGCAGGGCTAGACGGTATTTCCATCAGCAGTGAATGAGAGTTTCTTTCTCCCTTCATCCTCACCACCATTGGTAGTTCTTGTTCTTTGTGATGCTTGCCTGACTCTGTGGCATGATATACCTCATTGTTATTTTGATCTGAATCTCCCTGATGATTAGTGATGTGGAACAGTTTTTCATGTATCTTTTGGCTATCTGCATTTCTTCTTTGAGGAAATATCTGTTCATTTTCCCCCCATTTTTTGATAGAGTTTGGTGTTTTTTCTTCTTAAATTGTTAGTACCTTGTATATCTTAGCTATTAGCCCCTTATTAGATGGATATTAGGTGAATAGTTTCTCCCATTCCATGGGTAGCCTTTGTATCCTAGTCACTGTTTCCTTTGAGGTACAGAAAATCTTCTCAATTTAATGTAATCCTATTTGTTTATTTTTGTTTCCACTTGTTTGGACAATGGTATTTCCTTCTTAAAGATGCATTTATTCTTAATGTCATGGAGTGTTTTTGCCTACATTTTCTTCTACCTACCTTATAGATTTGGGTCTGATATCAAGGTCTTTAATCTATTTGGATTTGACCTTTTTGCATGGTGTTAGAGGTCTGAGTTTGTTTTTGCATGTGGTTGACTCATCCCAACATCACTTGTTGAAGAGGCTTTCCTTGCTCCATTTTGTGTTTCTTGCTCCTTTATCAAAGATTAATTGATTGTATGTCTGGAGTCATTCTCTGAATACTCAGGTCTATTCCATTGATCTGAGAGTCTGTCTTTATTCCAATACCATGCTGTTTTGATGGCTATTGTTTTGTAATACAATATAAAGTTGGAAAAAGTGATGCCTATCATCTTCTTTTTCCCAAGTGTTGCGTTAGAAATTTGTGGGCATTTGTTCTTCCAAATGAATTTCAGAAGTGTGTGATCCACTTCTTTGAATAATAATATGGGTATTCTTAGAGCAATTTCATTAAATTTGTACAATGCTTGTGAAGAATTGCCATTTTAATAATGCTGATCGGGAGCCAGGAGGTGGCGCAGGAGGTAAGGTGCCTGCTGCCTTGCCTGCGCTAGCCTAGGACGGACCACGGTTCGATCCCCCGGTTCCCATATGGTCCCCCGTGCCTGCCAGGAGCGACTTCTGAGCACATAGCCAGGAGTAACCCCTGAGCGTCACTGGGTGTGGCCCAAAAACCAAAAAAAAAATAATAGTAATAATAATGCTGATCCTCACAATTCATGACCTGGGTATATGCCTCCATTTCCTTGTGTCCTCTTTTATTTCTTGAAGCAGTATTGTGTAGATTTTTTCTTTAGGTCCTTCACCTCTTTAGTTAAGCTGACACCAAGGTATTTGAGTTTCTCTGCTACTGTTGTTATGGGATTGTTTTAAATGTATAGTTCTTGATTCTTTTTTGTATATAAGAAGGCCATTGGGGACATTGGGGACAGAGAGATAGCACAGCAGTAGGGCATTTGCTTTGCATGCAGCCGACCCAGGACAGATGGTGGTTCGAATTCCGGCATCTCATATGGTTCCCCTGTGCATGCTAGAAGCGATTTCTGAGTGCAGAGCCAGGAGTAACCCCTGAGTGCTGCCGGTTGTGACACAAAAACAAAAACAAAACCAAAAGAAGGCCATTAATTTTTTTGTGTGTTAATTTTGTAGCCTGCCACTTTACTATACAAATCTATTGTTTCTAGAAGCTTTATGGTAGAGTCTTTAGTTGACATGATATAGTATCATGTAATCTACAAACAGCTTGACTTCTTCCTTTCCTACCTGGATACCCATGATTTCTTTTTTTTTTCTTTATTTTCTATTTCTTTCTTTCCTTCTTTCTTTCTTTCTTTCTTTCTTTCTTTCTTTCTTTCTTTCTTTCTTTCTTTCTTTCTTTCTTTCTTTCTTTCTTTCTTTCTTTCTTTCTTTCTTTCTTTCTTTCTTTCTTTCTTTCTTTCTTTCTTTCTTTCTTTCTTTTTTTGCCTAATTGCTATATTAAGTACTTCCAGGACAATGTTGAATAGGAAGGCAGCCTTGTCTTGTGCCAGATTTTAGAAGAAAGGCTCTTAGTTTTTCCCTATTGAGTATAATATTTGCCATGGGCTTGAGGTAAATGGCCTTGTCTATATAGAGAAAAGTTCCTTCCATCCATTGTGTTGCGAGTTTATATCATGAAAGGGTGTTGGACCTTATCAGATGTTTTCTTTGCATCTACTGATATGATCATATGATTTTTATATTTCCGTTTATGGACATAGTGTATTAAATTCATTGATTCGCATGTGTTAAACCATCCTTGTGTCTATTGGATGAATCCTACTTGGTCATGGTGTATGGCCTTCTTAATGAGACATTGGATCCTATTTGCTAGGATTTTATTGAGGATTTTTGCATCTGTGCTCATCGAGGAGATTGGTCTGTGGTTCTCCTTTTTGTGGCATCTCCATCTGCTTTTGGTATCAGGGTGATGTTAGCTTCTTTAAAACTGGTAATGTTTCTTTTTCTTCAATTTCCTGAAAGAGCCTGAAAAGGATTGGCAATATGTCCTCTGGAATGGTTTGAAAGAATTCACTAGTGAATTCATCTGGGCCTGGAATTTTGTTTGGGGGAAGACTTTTGATTACCAGTTTGATTTTCTCAATAGTAATAGGTCTTCTCAGATATGCCAGATCATCTTGGTTTAGCCTTGCGTTTATATAGGTGTCCAAGAATTTATTCATTTCTTTCATGTTCTCATGCTTTGTGGCATAGAATTTCACAAAGTGATCTCTGATTACCCTTTTATTACCCTTTGAATTTCTGTAGTATTCTGTAGTAATTTCCCCCTTCTCATTTCTAATTCAGTTTATTAAGCTTCTATCTCTTCCTTTTTTGTGAGTTTGGCTAATGGTTTGTCAATCTTGTTTATATTTTCAAAGAACCAACTCTTGCTTTCATTGAGATTTCAGATTGTTTTTTGTATTTTCAGTTCATTAATTTCTGACCTAAGCTTTATTGTTTCTTTCCACTTGCCTATTTTTGGCTCTTTTTGTTCTTTTTCCAAATGTTTAAACTGTGCCTTTAAATTATTTCTGTGGAGCCCTTCCTCCTTCCTGATGAATACTTATAAACTATAAAATTTTCTCTTTTACTGCTTTTGCTGTGTCCCATAAATACTGATAATTCATTTCTTCATTCTCATTTGTTTCCAGGAATCTTATGATTTCCTTTTTGATTTTGTCCCTGACACACTGGCTGTTAGTAGTTAGCTGCTTAATTTCCATTTTTCCCTATGTCTGTTTGTGATTCACTTCTAATTTTAGTGCATTATGAGAAGGTAGACATTACAATTTCTATCCTCTTGATTTTATGGAGGTATGTTCTATGGCCACTTTTGGTCTATCTTGAGAATGCCACATGTACATGGGAGAAGAATGGGTATCCAGTTTTCTGGGGGGAGATTTATATCTATCTATCTATCCATCTATCTATCTATTGATCTATCCATCTATGTATCTTTCTATTCATCTTACAGTGGTCCTCAAACTTTTTAAATGGGGCTAATTCACTATGAACAAATTCCTATGCACACTGCATATATCTTATTTTGAAGTGAAGAAAAAATGGGAACAAATACCAATATGTGGCCCACAAGCCATAGTTTGAGGATCAGTGATCTATACCAAGCCATTCTCTTCCATTTCTTCCTTCAGAGCTAATATATTCTTATTGGATTTTAGCTCTATCTATCATCTATCTATCATCTATCAACACTAAGCCTAGCTCTATCTATCTATCTACCTATCTATCTATCATCTACCTACACTAAGCCATTCTTTTCCATTTTTTACTTCAGGGCTAATATATTCTTGTTAGGTTTTAGCCTGGTTTACCTATCAAGTTATGAGAGGGCAGTGTTGAAGTCTCCAACTATTATTGCATTGCTATTGATGCCTTTCTTCAAATCTTTCAGCAAATGTTTTAAATATTTTGTTGGTCCCTCATTGGGTTTATATATGTTCATGAACATGATTTCTTCCTTGTGTACATATCCCTTGATTATCAAGAGGTGTCCATTTCTGTCCCTTATTACCCTCATCACAAGTCTAAAGTTTCTGTCATCTGATATAAACATGACCACTCCAGTCCTTTAAGGGACTTGTTTGTTTAAATGATTGTTTTTTACCCTTTAACTTTGAGTCTATGTTTGCTCTTACTATTAAGATGTGTTTCTTGGAGGAAGCAAAATGTTGATTCAACATGTTGATTCATTGCTCTTAACTGCTGCATTTAGTCCATTGACATTGAGAGACATGATTTTCATGGGATGTAGGATCATCTTTTTGTAAGAGTTTTATGTGCTTGTTTGTTGTGTAAGTCTTGCCTTCAAGAAGACTTTCCTCATCTCTTGTTTAAGGTTGGTTTTGGATTCTGTAAAGTTCCTCAGTTGTTCTTTATCTGTAAAGATATCCATCCTTCAAACCTAAATGTAAGTCTGGCTGGGTGAAGTACTCTTGGCAAGGCATTCATTTTGTTGAGTTTTGTAACTATATCCTACAACTGCCTTCAGACCTTGAGGATTGCTTGTGACAAATATGCTATAATTCTTAAGGATGCTCTTTTGTAGGGGTAATTTCCCTTTTTGATCTTGCTGCTTTCAGTATTCCCTCACTATCTGTGGTATTTGTCATTGTGACTAGAATGTGTCTTCAAGTGTTTTTCTTTGGATCTCTTTTAAGCCAGTACTCTTCAGGCAAGTACTATTTGGTTGCATACACTCATTACCATATTTGCCGGCGTATTAGATGACTTTTGAAACAAAAAAAGTCAACTGAAAATCGGGAGTCATCTTATACACCGAGTATATCCCAAAAAACGTCTCCTTGTGCAGCTAAACGAAAATCATCTGAATATTGCCACAAAACGAATTTTCCAACTTGATCCTGCACCAATCACTGCAAGGCTGCTCAAACTGCCCCTCTAACTTGGCCAATCCAAGCAGGCTTTTGATGCATGCAAACTAGACAATGTTCTGTACCCGAACCTACACTGTCAAAAGCCTGCTCAAATGGGCCAGAGTCAGAGAGGAAGTCTATTACAATATACTCTTTGAACTTTTGCTTGTTGTGATTGGCTTACTGTGGTACATCAGTTGCAGCACAGGAACGTTCTGTCTTATACAGCGAATATAGGCCTAAACCTATGTTTTAACTGTAAAATTAGCGGACCAGTCGTCTTATATGCCAGCAAATACGGTAGTTCTGGGAATTTTTCTGCAATGATGTCCTTGACTTGATTTTTCATGGAGATTTTCTACTGGGCCTCTGGAACTCTGATAATCCATATGTTGTTTCTATTGAGTTTATTGTAGACTTCTATTTTTGTCTGTTCACATCTTTGAGGATTTTTTTGCATTGTCTGATCATTTGTTTTAAGGCTCTTTTTCAGCCTCTTCTGTTGTATGGAGTTGTTATGCAACTCATCTTCCAGCTCACTGATTCTGTCTTCAGCAGCTGTTACTGTTGGTGAGGCTTTCCAGTAACTTTTTCATTTCGGCTACCATATTCTTTGGGCCTGATCTTTTTTAGTTTTCTTATTTCTTCTTTAGTGTCCTCTTGATTCTTATTTGTGGCTCATTCAGTTTGTTCCATGGATTCTTTGAGTTCCTTGAACATCCTCCAAATTTCTTCTATAATGTCTTTCTCAGAGAGGATATGTAGGTGGCCAGTACTTATTAGGTCTTCAGATCTATCATCTTCATTCTCTAAGCATGGTGGTGTTCTGTGATGCTTTCTCATAGTGTCTTTTGCAGAGTGTTTTTTTCTATGTGTTTTGCTGGTTAAGGAATAAGTGTGGCTGTAGAGAGAAACAGAAGTGATGCACTCCTCTGCTTTTGTATCTTTGGGCAGGCAACACCATCAGCAAAGGTGGGGCAAACCTCTCAGCTTAACTCTGTCTTTTGATGGAGAGATCACTCACCTCTCCGTTTCTCTGGGCAGCTGCCAGCCTCGAACCAAGCTGAGGTTTCTGTTGCTTTTGTGTCTCCATAATCGAATTTTCAGGGTGAGTAAAATCAGCAAGGAAAGTCAGCATTTAAAAATAGGGTCAAATATTTTCTTCAATATAATCTCTATATTCTTTGGCATATCATTTTAGCAGTCCTGCTTTGATTCTTCTTTGGGAAATGTAATCTCCTTTAATTTTTCACTACTAATGAATCTATCACAAAAGACAAGGCAGGTTCTGTACTCGGATGAAAGGGAGAAGAACAGACAGATACCAAAGATATCTGCAGGTACCTGCATCTGTCTATTAGACTGAAGGCATTGGAAGGACCTGCACAGAGCCAGGCAGTCGAGTTTGGATGGGGCAAGAAGGAATAGCGTGGGCGGGTGATCTGTAAAGGGGCTGTAAAGGGGAGGCCGTAACTCCTCTTCTAAGTACTAGTATCCCCCAAAATAATGCAACAACTTTACATGGTTTTATATAAGTCAAGGCAGACCAGGAAAATGTTGAATTTAGCTTCTGCCACAGCTATTCATCTCAGGCTGGAGAGTGTATGAACTATAAGCTGTGTGATGCAGGCTCCCCAGCAAAGCTCTGAGAAAGGAGGAAAAAATCATAATAAAATAAATCTGAACTTATATCTTCTATAATTTCCTCACTGTCAATTTGCCAGTTATATTTTCTTGACAACCCCCTTTAATAGTGGTTTGTTCTCACTTTAATAAGTTTGGGCTTACTCAGAGAGTAGGAAAGAGAAGTAAAACATCAGATGTTTTCCCACATATAAAGGTCATTTATCTCTCTCTGCATATAAATAATGCTTATCAGAAGTGGAAATTGCCTGCTTTTCCCAAATCCCCATGACTTAGTATGAGCAGAACCCTCCCAAAGTCATCTCCCTGAATTATAGTCACAAACTACCTCCTGATCTGCTGTGCACATTTAGTGTTGTTACCCCTTATCGTGACAGGCTGCCAGATAAACCTCCATGCCTGTGATTTCATTTCAAGGTACCCAGATCTTCTCTGACTTCACATATAAAGTAATTACCTACATCAAGTTTATGAATAGAAATTTCTCTTTTATGAGAGAAATTAAAACATACTTTCTGGTTAATGTACATATGTTTAAAGGACTAAAAAGAAAAAAAAGGTCAGTGTGAGGCACATCTAAGTACTAAGCTCAGAACTTAGTACTGGCTCTATGCTATAGAGTAATTACTGCTCAACTTCGGGATAAGATTAAAAAAATAGAAGTAGGATCTGTACTTCAGGGATTATTTTTCCAGCAGGGATCAGGGGATCAGGGTTGGCTGTGTGCAATGCAAGCACCCTACCCATTGTACTATTGCTCTCCTCTCATCCAAATTTTATAAGATGTTTTTATTGTAGAATTACTCAATGAAATCACCAAGGTAGATAAAATGTTGCTTGAGAAATACCAATATCATGAAGCTAGAACATTATGATTAGTTTGACCAGTGACTTGATTCTGGGCCAATGATCATAGAAACAGAAATGTTAGTCACAGGCCAGAGAATTAATACAGAATGAAAGGGCTCACCTCGCATATGGCTGCTGACCCTGATTCAATTCCTGGAACTGCATATGGTTCCCCAGTCAGGAGTTAACCCTGATCACAGAATCAGGAGTAGGCCCTAAGCATTGCCAGATGTGGCCAGACCCCATCTTTCATGTACCCCACCCACCCACACACACACACACACATAGTCACACATTATGCTGGGGTCAGAGTAAAAGGTCAAAGCAAAATGATCACAGGGCTTAGTCCCCCCCACCCAGCAGCTGTTGAGTCATGCCTTGAGATGGAGCTTCTATATTAAGGACAGGTTAGGCCTAAAAAGATGAGACTCCAGTTTTCTCTTCATAATTCCCTGATGACAGCCAGTGATTTGGCTCAGCAGTGAAGCACTTGGGGGCACCTCATGTCCCCTAGCACCACTAGATGTGTCCCCAAATTCAAAATAATAAGTTCTATGATGCAAGACCTTGCAGCTCTGCAGGCACTCCATAAATACTGTAGAACTACATGCTGTGCCCCCGTTTTCTCCCAACTGCTGACCTTCACAAGACTGGAGGAACCAGTACTGGTCTTTCATGGGTGCTTGAGCTCCGCCATCTCTTAGCTCAGTGATGCGATGAGCTCTCCAGGACTGCATCTTCCACACATTATTTCAGAGGTCTGAAGGAGTTGGCTCCCACAAAAGGAACAGTCAGTGCAGAAGGAAGTGTTCAAGGGCAGCAAGACAAGTTTCTCTGGGATTGTTGGTAGGAAGGATCAGCAGCTGGAGTGTCTCTCTGCAGCCAAGGCCAGTGTCACCACTCTGATCTGTCTTTTGAGATCCTAACTGCTCCTCATGGCACCCCCTCCTAGGATCTCAGCTTTTTTTTGCCAAGATTGATTGCATGATACTGACACACAAGGCTCCTTATGAGGATTAAGTCAGGAGTTCTGTCCAATTCTTTACATCATGCATCAAATATAGAAACCTTGCATCCAGAATAGTCAGGACATGGTATTGGCTGATCACACAGGCTCCCCTTGTCTTGGAGAATCCATGTGCCAGGAAGGAGCAGAGTAGAATGAATGCCTTGTCTCTCTTTCTTTCCTGCAGTAATTTCCCAATGCCCCTCTCTTCCTTCTGTTAAGACTAAAATGATAATACAGATGAGAAGTTGATGTGGGAAGAAAGGACACCAGCCCCCATGCAGTCAGAACTCTGTGAATGACTTCTGAGTCCCTTAAATCTTAGCTTCCAACAATGGCCTTTTGTTGACTGGAAGTCTTCCTGAAAATTTGAGTAGTCAAACTAATTCATACTTCTGAATATTACAGCTATTTATATTTATTTACTTATATAAATAAGTTAGTGGAGGGGAAATGCTATTAAAAGACAGGAGAAAATTCACTCATGATGTCCAACACAACACCCAGTTACCTTATTTATTGAGGTGCTCGATTAATATGGCATATTTACAAGAAAATCAACATACTGGTGGCCCCATACAGATTCTACGGAGGGTGGGGAGTGAATGCATGTTAGAGGAATGAGGATGGCAATATTCCCTCCTAAAAGATCACATCTGTGTTTTTTTGCAGCTGTGAAGACGATCTCTCCGAGGACCGAGATGAGCTTCTGCATGGTATCTCAGAGCTGGACATCACTAATTCGGACTGCTTCCCATCGCAGCTGCTGGTGCATGGTGCACTGGCCTTTCCCCTGGGCTTAGACTCCTACCATGGCTGCGTCATTGCTGCCGCCCGCTACGGCCGAGGCCGGATCGTGGTGACTGGCCACAAGGTCCTGTTCACGGTCAGCAAGCTGGGCCCCTTTCTGCTCAATGCCGTCCGCTGGCTGGATGGGGGCCGCAGAGGCAAGATCGTGGTGCAGACCGAGCTAAGGACCTTGAGCAGCTTATTGGCAGTGGGTGGCATCGAGGCAAGCATCGAGCCGCACCTGCCCAGTGATGCCAGCGTGTACTGCTTTGAGCCCATGAGCGATGTGGGAGTCAAATCCCTGCAAGAGTTCGTCGCTGAAGGCGGAGGACTGTTTGTGGGTGCACAGGCCTGGTGGTGGGCCTTCAAGAATCCCGGAGTGTCTCCTTTGGCCCGATTCCCAGGAAATCTCTTGCTCAACCCCTTTGGCATTAGCATCACCAGCCAAAGCCTGAATCCCGGGCCCTTCCGGACCCCCAAAGCAGGGATTCGGACCTACCACTTCCGCTCCACCCTGGCCGAGTTCCAGGTCATCATGGGCAGGAAACGAGGGAATGTGGAGAAGGGCTGGCTGGCCAAGCTGGGCCCCGACGGTGCTGCCTTCCTGCAGATTCCAGCTGAGGAGATCCCAGCCTATATGTCTGTTCACCGGCTGTTGAGAAAGCTGCTCAGTCGCTACAGGCTCCCAGTAGCCACCCGGGAGAACCCTGTGATCAACGACTGCTGCCGTGGTGCCATGCTGTCCCTGGCCACTGGGCTGGCCCACTCAGGCAGTGACCTCTCTCTTTTAGTCCCAGAGATCGAGGATATGTACAGCAGCCTCTACCTACGTCCCTCAGAAGTGCCCATCACTGTGGAGGTCAACTGCAACAACCCAGGTATGAGCAAGGGGTTGTGGGTACTGTAACCTAATTAAGCACTATGGAGGTCACTGGGAATGGGGTGCAGTGGCATCCAGACACCTCCGCTCAGCCAGTGTCAACCTTGTCTGTACTCTCCCAAGGACAGAAGGACCTGAGGTTTGAGGTTGGGTTTTCAAGAGCTGAGTCGAGTAGGAAGAAAAGGGAAAGCTTTGGGTAGAGGTTTTGGAAGCCCTAAATGGAGGTGAATTGGAGATTAGGATAAAGTTGATCCTTTCCATGCTGTCCCCCGCAGGCACTAGATACTGCTGGATGAGTACCGGCCTCTATATCCCTGGGAGACAGATCATTGAGGTATCGCTGCCTGAAGCCGCTGCCTCTGCTGATCTCAAGGTAAAGTCCTGCCCCGTCTCACCTGGAGCATCTGTAGCAACTCTCTACATCCGATTTAAGCCTCTAAACAGCCCTTTGGATGGCAGGGCATGAATTTTGATGCCCCCTTTTTTAACTTGCACAACTGCTTAGTTTTTTTTGTTTGGTTTTTGTTTTGCTTTTGTTTTGGTTTGGTTTGATTTGGTTTGTGGGCCACACCCATGATGCTCAGGGTTTACTCCTGGCTATGTGCTCAGAAATGACTCCTGGCTTGGGGGACCATATGGGACACCAGGATATTGAACTGAGGTTTGTCCTAGGTCAACCATGTGCAAGGCAAATGCCCTAACACTGCGCCACTGCTCTGGCCTCTACTGCTCAGTTTTGATGTAAAAATATGGTATATTTCAGGGACCAGGACACAGAGCTCTTCCTAACTCAGGTTTTGAGTGTTGAACCTATGTTATCAAATAAATGATGAAAAAAGGAAGCCAGGGGCCAGAGCAATTGTATAGCAGGAAGGGCACTGGCTTTTGCATGGGACTGACCTGGGTTTTATCCCCAGCACCCCAAATGGTCCTCCTAACCTTTCAGAAATGATCCCTGAATGCAGAGTCAAGTGGAATTCCTGAACAATGCCAGCTATGACCCAAAACAAATCAGAAATGAAGAAACAAAAGGAAGCAGAGGAAGCCCTGAGAGTCCTCGCTGGTCTCTCCACTTGACCCTTGTTTCTCGGCAGAATTGAGGGAGGTTAGAGGGGATGTTGACCTGTTTCTATTCCTATATCTGGGAGAAAGGAAAGAGTTTAAGGAATGTGGCACATTTGTATGCTGGGAAGGCAGGTCCTGTGTATGCTCACAGTCCAGTGGCCCTTTTCATCATGCTCTACATCTCACCTGTCCACACGAACCCCAGGCAACTCTGTTGGGGGGGACTCTGTTCCAGGTGCAGATCGGCTGCCACACTGATGACCTGACCAGGGCTAGCAAGCTGTTCCGGGGCCCCCTGGTCATCAACCGGTGCTGCCTGGACAAACCCACCAAGTCCATCACCTGTCTGTGGGGGGGCCTGCTCTACATCATTGTACCTCAGAGCAGCAAGCTAGGCTCTGTACCCATCACTGTGAAGGGAGCTGTGCACGCTCCCTTCTACAAGCTGGGTGAGTAGAACTTCAGGAGTGGATCCCATGGGAAAGAGGAACCAGAGTCTGGGCATGCAGAGGGGAAGGTTTGGACTATTT
>PVKC010002491.1:22927-43258 GCA_004027635.1 Crocidura indochinensis
GAGAAAGAGAGAGAAGAGAGAGGGAGGGAGATAGGAGAGAAAGGAAGAGAGAGAAGAGAAAGGGGAGAGAGGGAGAGGAAGAGAGAGAAAAGTGGCTGGTTATCACCTTGGCTCTGGTTGTCATGCATTAATGTAAGGGTCCAGGGGAGTGAGCTTCAGACCTCTTTCCCCAGGGGAGACTTCACAGGAAGAGTGGAAAAGGCGTCTCCAGGAGCACCCGGGTCCCTGGGGAGAGCTGGCCACAGATAATATCATCCTGACAGTGCCCACAGCCAATCTACGCACAGTGGAGAACCCAGAGGCACTGCTCCGCCTCTGGGACGAGGTGATGCAGGCTGTAGCACGGCTGGGGGCCGAGCCCTTCCCGCTTCGCCTGCCTCAGAGGATTGTGGCTGATGTGCAGATCTCAGTTGGTGAGTACCATGGGCACTTCCCCAGGGCTGGTGTGTATGGCACAGCCAGCAAGGCCAAATAGTTTTCCTGTCAATATATTTAAGAAGCAGTCCTTGGTGTTTAAATGAAAAGGTATTTTATAGTAATAAACTCAGCTGCCTCTCACCAAAAACAAACAAACAATGAACGGAAATAGAGTACTTACATGCCTTTTATTTTAATTTCTTTGGTTTTAGTTCACATCCTGTAATGCTTAGGATTTACTTCTAGCTCCTTGTTCAGGTCACTTCTGATAACGTTCAGGGGACAATATGTGAGGCCACCTTGATTACTGCACTATCTCTCTTGCCCAGAGTATGTGCCTTGTTTGTATGCATGAGGCTTTGCCCTTGATTGCTGATGCCACATTGTCCCCAGGACTCTGAGTGTCACTCTAATGGCCCGTTTTGCCAGACCCCAGCTCATGGGTGGAGGCCATTAACCCTCAACTAACACTAGGAATGCCTCTATTCAAAAAATCATGGGAAACTATTTAAATATTCAAGTATGGAATGGTTTGATAACCTGGGGTCCTTCAGTAAAGATGAAGGAAACTGTCTAAACTCTTGGATGGGACATGGGAATATGAGGGGATCACAGGACATGAATCCAGCAATTATGGAATCATATGTCTTCAGTGGGCTGACATGTTGCACCATGTAACTTGGCCTATCAAGAGATGGAATCCAGGAAGGGAATTGTCCAGGCATCTCATTATGTTTTACAGGGGATAAACAAGGTGTCATTGGTGGAGAACTTGGCTTGGTCATAGTTGTTGGGAGAAAGAAATTAATGCTAAAATGAGAATATTTTAAGAGTTTTTTGTCCATGGGTAAAGAAGATTTATAAGGACCCAAGATTAGGGCCAGAACTTACAGTGGGTCAGGTCTTTTACTCATCTGACCCAGGTTTGATTCCCAGCATCATAAATATTATCCTGACCCCTGCTAAAAAGTTCTCCCGGTACATATACAGGAATATACCCTGAGCACAACAGTCTATGGCACCAAAACAAGCAAAAAAAGGGGCCAGGGGTTGGAGTGATAGTTTGGTTGGTAAGACACTTGCTTATGCATTGCCAACCTGGGTTTGCTTCTGCGCATCCCCTGTGGTCTCCTGAGAACCTTCAGATGTGACCCCTCGAATAAAAGAGGGACTAGAGAGATAGTTCAATGGTCAGACATGTATTCCCCCCAAAATAAAAGGAGGGATTAGGGAGATAGGACAGTAGTCAGACATTCATGCCTTTCATATGCAAGGACCTGAGTTTAAACCTGGGATCCCAAAACATCTGAATACTCACTTGCTTAACAGAACTTTGGGTGCTTTTGCAACTCTGTCAATCTGGCATCCTTAGATACCTAGGCTAAAATAGGGCCAAGAGATTAGAGTACAAAGGGCAAGATTCGGGCTTGCATGCAGCTGACCCCAGTTTAATCCATGGCATCACATACAGTCCCCTGAGGACTGCTAGGTGGAATATGCAAATCAAAAACCAAATGAAGAAAAAACAGTGTCAGTGTGGGAGAACCTGCCCTCAGCAGAATCCTCATAGTATGAACAGTTTCTGGGAATACAGGTGTGCATGGACTTGTAGTTACAGACCAACATAGAAAAAAAGCAGCAATATATTGCCTTATAACCCCCTGTGACCATATTTCTTGGGTTTACTCGGGGAAGGGCATCAGCACAAAATGGGGAGAACTTGTAAGGTAGTTCAGGTAAAGCTGAGCATTATGGGCTTGGGGGTATCACCTGGGGTGGCAGAGGTTCTGAGGCAACTGAGTACAGAGAAGAATTGTGTAGTGGAGACTCTGTTCATCTTCTATTCCTCCCTCTCTCTTCCCTCCCAGGCTGGATGCATGCAGGGTACCCTATCATGTGCCATCTGGAGTCAGTGCAAGAACTCATCAATGAGAAGATCATCCGAACCAAGGGTCTCTGGGGCCCTGTGCATGAGCTGGGGCGCAACCAGCAGCGGCAGGAGTGGGAATTCCCCCCTCACACCACCGAGGCCACCTGCAACTTGTGGTGTGTGTATGTGCACGAGACAGTCCTGGGCATTCCTCGAGGTCGCGCCAATATTGCTTTGTGGCCTCCAGTCCGGGAAAAGCGAGTCCGGATCTACCTAAGCAAGGGTCCCAATGTGAAAAATTGGAATGCATGGACAGCACTGGAAACCTACTTGCAGGTATGGTGGGAAGGAGCCCCTGGTCATAGTCCTGAGCTGCAGTCTCTGTGAGCTAGACACCCTCCCATACCCAGGGAAGGCTTCTGCACCAAGCCTAAGTTTGAGGTTGATGCTTTGGTGGTGTTTCACTTGGCACCATCCTGAAGTGGACTCCATTGCCTCAATTACCCATCTCCACCTTGACTAGGAGCTTTGAAAAGACTCGTCAGAATAAGACAAATCATTGCAAAAGATTCAGAGCAATAGAAGCAAGTACAGCCCCATTGGTATGATTGCTAGCTCTGCCTGGAACCCAGTTGTCCCTCAGTTTGAAGCCAAACTGAAGAACAGCTATTCAAAACTGAGCATTTCCAAACACATACAGAAGTACATCACACAGTGTGGGAGAAGATTTTTACCTTCCCACAAAATAGTATACTATTCCCTCATGCCTGGACCCTACTTCTATTAGAGGCAGTCCAACATTGCTTCCTAGCTTGCACCCTTTTTTTTCAGTTATTGCTCAGCTCCCAACTTTCCTTCCCTCCCAGGCTCTGGATTGATTCCCAGCTCTCCGGCAGAGCTTTTCATCCCCTTGAATTCTGGAACTCAATCCTAGACCAACCCCATATATTCTGGTCCATCCACCTGCTGAAGTGTTTTTCAGTCTATCACCAGAGTGTTATAGCAAAACCGCTGAGAAGATTCCAGCTTTGTCAAGACCCCAGAATGGATGGTCCATATTTGTGAAGATAGAAGCCATCTGGCCAATATGAAAGCACCATAATTTAACCTAGACTGGGCTTTTCCACATAGACTGGTCTTTTTCTCAAACAATGCCTTCCTCTTTTATCCAGCTACTGTTTCTGTGACACTTGATTTTTTTTTCCCAAAGGCCCTTTCAGTGACCCAGTAGTAGCTTAAGATCTGTGGTTCATGAAGATAAGTGTATTTCAGATTGGTTTATCTTCTTGTTACTATGAATACCCAAAGGCTAGAATATATCTCACATATACAGATTCCCAGGAGTTTGATCCCAGGCACCTAAGGTTCTGGTGAATATCTCCAGAACTCTGAAACAAAATTTGTCAGAAACAAAACTAGTACCGTATTTGCCAGCATATAAGACTACTGGGTGTATAAGACAACCCCCTAATTTTACAGTTAAAACATAGGTTTAGGCCTATATTCGCTGTATAAGACAGAACGTTCCTGTGCTGCAACTGTATGTACCACAGTGAGCCAATCACAACAAGCAAAGGTTCAAAGGGTATACTGTAATAGACTTCCTCTCTGACTCTGGCCCATTTGAGCAGGCTTTTGATAGTGTAGGTTCAGGTACAGAACATTGTCTAATTTGCATGCATCAAAAGCCTGCTTGGATTGGCCGAGTTAGAGGGGCAGTTCGAGCAGCCTTGCAGTGATTGGCGCAGGATCAAGTTGGAAAATTCGTTTTTATGGCAATATCCAATGATTTTTATTTAGCGGCATATTGAGACATTTTTGGGATATACTCGGTGTATAAGACGACTCCCGATTTTCGGTTGACTTTTTTCCGTTTCAAAAGTCGTCTTATATGCCAGCAAATATGGTAATTTTTAATTGAAGTAATTTGAAATCCCAGTATAATGTCATCTCACTGCCATCCAAAATAGAGTGGCATTGGTAGTAAATGCTCCACACTAAGGCCAAAATTTCTAGAGCTCTTGCTCTGTGTTGAGCACGTTGCATGATCAAGACCTTTCTTAGGACTAGCAGAGGGTTGTCTGATGAGAGAACTGGCTAGCAAGAGAGCTCATAAGTGTTCGAAGAAGAAATTTTGTTAGGTATCTTTGGGGTTTCCTGCCTATACTGAGTATCACATTCCACTGATTTCTCTTTCTAGCTCCAGGAGGCCTTTGGTTGGGAGCCTTTCATTCGTCTCTTCACTGAGTACCGGAACCAGACCAACCTGCCCACAGACAACGTGGACAAAATGAACCTCTGGGTGAAGATGTTTTCCCACCAAGTGCAAAAGAACCTGGCCCCGTTCTTTGAGGCCTGGGCCTGGCCAATCCAGAAGGAAGTGGCAACCAGCCTGGCCTACCTGCCTGAATGGAAGGAAAATATAATGAAACTGTACCTCCTCACACAGATGTAAGGAGTGCCCAGCGAGGTGGCAGGTAGAGAGGTCCGGGGAGGTAGGCAGAGATAGGGGTTCATACCACCACCTCTGTCCCGCACAGAGTGCCAGCCCAGCCTTCTGATCTTGTGGGCCCCATATCTCAATCCCCTCTTTCCCCCCAGTTCTGTCTGGAGGAAGTAGGTGTCAGAGCACAGCCACGAGGAGAAATCAGAATTTCTCAGGAGCAAGACTCGAGTCTCTGCTCTCAGCTCTCAGATTCACTCCTGCCTGTATCCTGGCCTGTTTCTGAGAATGTTACCTCCTACCATGGGCCCACTGAGGGGAGTCCTTCTCCTGACACCCTGGGGTCTTCCTGAGCTTTTATTTCTGATCAGTGTCCTCCTTTCAGGCTCACCCTTAGAACCCAAGCCAGACCTGAGTTGCCCAGAGGAGCCAGCTTATGACCTGGTAGTGTGAATCACTTTCTCCTGGAAAGTGATAGGGTAGATAGATGATAGGGCCCACCACCACTGAACACTGGGGTTCTGAATCTGGAGCCTACACTGCTAGTTGTTTGATTCCAGACAACTGTTTACCCTTTTAATAGGATCTATTTTGTAAGATTATTGTGAAGATCCAATCATAGTCCTAAAAGTGATTTGCAAAGGACCTAGCAATGATTAGGAAAACTATAGTCAAGAAAATAAAAAAAAAAAAACCACCACTATTGTTTACCCACTGAATTGACTCAGTTTTAAATTCACTCATTTTCAAACTAGGCTTCAGCTTAGCTGACATTTATACCCTCCTCTCCTATGCCTGGTATGCCAGCCACTGAAAAGAGTGTGGTACACTACTTTATGAATTTAAAACTACCTTGGGTTTTAAATGTTACTTGGGGATTAGTCTCTCCATTCAGTTATGTCTTTCAAACAAAACCATATCCTGCTTTTTATTAAGCAAAGCATGAAAGTAATCCCTTGAAAAACTAGAGCAATGTTTGTCGTTAACCAACCATTAGCATCGGGCTTAGGACCAATGTTTATATTTCTACAATTGGGTCAGGATTCTGTCACTCTGCTCACAAACAGGAGTTGCCAGTTTGACAGAGAAAGTGCACACAGAGAGGGTTTGGAGCAACAGCAAGGACTTTTGCCTTGAACATGGCCAACCCAGGTTCAATCCTCATCACCCTATATGGTCCCCTGAATTTACCAGAAGTAATCCCTGAGTGCAAAGCCAGGGCTCAACCCTAAGCACCACAAAGTGTAGCCCCAAAACAAAAACAGTTAAGTGTACACTGAGAGAAATCTTTCCTGTAGGACAAGATAAATTGATACGGCTGACACAAAAAAAGCTTTTAAAAATATAAAGATTTTATGAAAATTCCTCTAATCTTATTCAGAACCTCTCATATACTTGTAGCTTTAACTACAATAGAAGGTCTACAATTAAAGTTAGCTCCCTAATCAAGACTGTTTTCCTTTGGCTTACTTCTATTTATTTTATTGTTTTAAGATTCTGCTTCGGGGTACTTGGGTAGAATAGCACTGGACTGAGACCATAGTTTTGTTTAGATTCCTTTATCATATCATTCCTCCATCATTAATATTATTTTGAAAGTTTTTAATAATAAAAAGGGAATTATTTCCCCTTATCTCATGACTCTGTCATCTTTACTTTAAACATAGTAATTGAATATTCATTCAACATATAATTGTCAGAGTGTTGTTGAAGCCTGTGCTAAGATCTGCAAGAGATCATGTCAGTGAATCTTCACAATAATTTTAGATGGAAACTCATTGCTCTGATTTGGGAATGAGCAGACCAAATTGCATGGGGAGCAGTACATTGCCTGCACTACATTACTTATAAATAACGATTTAGTTTGAAACAGACCTTCTGATTGCAGAATGGGTATTAGGAACTAGTTTTTTGAGTAGCCAAGTAAAAAGTAAATGACAAACCCAGTTAGCAAAAATGACTCTGTTTTTCAGTTCTTTGGTTGCTAGTACTTTTAGCCTCATCTAGTTTCATCAGAACAAAGAGTTTCTCTGATTATCCCAAATACCAATTCAAAGGGCAATTGTGAGTTCTTTTTAGTAGACAGTGCTGGAATGACCCCATTAGCATCATTCAATCAAGTCTTTCAGCTTCTGGGATATTTGGGTTTCAGTCTTCCTAGGGCACTACAAACATAGTCCACTAGCTTATTGGCTTCCTAATGATAGGCTACTATGGTTTAGTGCCCCCACAAGTCCCCACAAAGCCCCAGATTCTGCATGTTTTCAGAAAGGATACCAAGTCCTTAGTCAAGTAATACTGTGTAAGTCATCCATTCCCCCTTGAATCCATTTTCATCTGTCTAGACCTGGGGGACCTTTATTAAAATGTAAAACTATCCATATCAGTGCCCATCTAAAAGCCTCAAATGGGACTTTTAATTTAAGATGATGAACTGAACATGTAAGTTTACCTCCCCTCCCTCCCCAGGCCCCACTGAAATTGAAGTCAAGAAATGCAAAAGAGAATTGACACATCTCAACCAAGAAAATTGACAAGATTTGGTTATAAATGATGAAGAGCTCAACCCAGGGAAGAGAGTGGATGGAGCAGGATAGTGGACACAAGCATGAAAGCATCTTCCAGACAGGATATAAGCTGATCTGAAAAACATGACCCCAAAGAACCTTGGGCACCTGAAAAGTCTTATCTGAGTTATATGAGTTGTGGAACTGAACTGCATCCCTTCCTATTTCAACTTCGTGCACAGAACACAGGCAGCCTGCTATTGATACTGGTTTAAAGTCCCTTGTCACTGTTATTGTGGTGTTTTTGCTGTTGTTATTTGTATAAAGAATCTGAATAAACTGCCTGAGGAGAGGTAGGAATTGGTGCTCCAGAATAAAGATGCCTTTTTTTTTTTTGGTGGAAATAAGTAATCCCTTAGTTTATTAACTAATTCCCTGCTGACAATTGAGACACCTACTCTAGGACATAGTGCTTCCAGAGGTTTATTAAAAACCAGTTGGTATGGGCAAAAGAAAACCTACACCAATTCCTATAACCATTATACTGATTATACTGATTCCTTAATGACTATGATAATGAAATTATTTCTAGACATTGAGAGAGTGGGAAATTGCAGGAAGTGAGAATCAAGTGAGAGAATATAAGGAAAAGAGTCAATTAGAGTTAGGATATTTGAATTTAAAATTAAAAAGTAACTTCTGAGCAATTGGGTTAAATTGGAAAAAGTAAGTGAAAAACCTTTGTCTTCAGAAAGATCTGGGGTGTCTTTAAAAAGTGAAAACAAAGGGAAAATGAAAAAAATTAAGTCTTTTTGAAAATAAGGCTTTGAAGCATAGGAGTCTGAGGGAAATGAGAAAATATCCTTACAAATAAAGGAAAGAGAGGGTATCAGTACCTAACTGTTGAAATTGGAGCATCTGGAAGAGAAAAGAAAAAAGGAAAATATCGAAGAACAGAAATAACAGTTTCCAAACTGAAGTGCCTTTCATTCAACTTAGATCTGTACAAATCAGTGACTCTATGGAATATTGTGGCTAGAGTGAAGACATTAAACATACCTGGAGAGAATAAAATTAGTTCATCATATTTAGTACAATAAGTGAGGGATAAGAAACAGATTTGTGGTAAGAAACAATATAGTGGCATATTTTTCACTGAACGTAAGAAGCCAACAAAGCCATGTCTTCACAAATTGAAATTATTGCCACCCACAGTTCCCAGAGAGCCAACCCACAAAGTCAAGCAAAAAGAAGACATTTTCTGACTTTCAAGTTTTCAGTCTCTGCCCTCTGAACCCCTGCTGAGGAGGTATCTTGAGGAAGGTCTCTAGAAAAAAAAATCAAATGAAACCCCAAGAATGACATGGAAAGAGACAAATGAAATGGAAACTCAAGCAGGAAGACAGGAGCCCAGAAAACAGGGCTCTAATTCAGAAAATATAACTCTTGAGTTAGAATTAGTCAATGGAACACCTCACTGCAGAATTACAGGTACCCCAAAGAATATCTCACTCTAGCATAATGGCTACCACCACAGATCACCTCACTCTAGAATAGTAATGCTACAGAACATCTAGAGGTTGTTCAACAGGACATCTCACTCTAAAGTGACATTTGCCAATAGCACACCTCACTTCAGAGTTATTCCTACAGAACACCTTACTCTAGAGTAATGTTTACCCAAAAGGACACCTCATTCCATGGTTGCAGCAAAGGACACCTCACCCAACATGACATTTACCAACAGAGCACTCTAATGTGGCAAACTTTCACAGAATATCACTCCAGAAAAACAATTACAGCCCCCCATAGAACACCTCACATCAGAGTAACAATTACCCACACAGCACACCTACTTCTAGATTAATAATTATTCAACAGGACATATCACTTCAGAAAGAGAGTAGACAACAGGTATCACCTCATTTCAGAGTTAACAATTATCTCCACAGAACTCACTCTAGATGAATCTAGAGTAATGGGTATCCAACAGACATCACAGTCAAGAATGACAATTATGGAAGAGGACAATTCACTCTGGACTGATTATGATCCAACAAGACACTTCACTCAAGTGATTGTCACTCAATAGAACATGTTACTCTAGATTGAGTCACCTTTCTGAAATGGCAGTTATCTATCAAGACTCTAAGGTCTAGAATGACAATTATCCAGCAGGATACCTAACTGGAGTAATAGATATCCAACAGAACCTTTCAGACTAGAATGTCCAGTGTGAGGCTCTTGGGGAAGAATCTACCTTCAGTACCATAGATAGTATCAGTAAGTAGGTGAAATGTTTGTGAATATGGAGAATATTCTTTAGTCAACAAAAATTATCAAAAAAATTCATTCCTGTGAATTAGCAATAAATGTACACACAGTGTCAGAAGCTGCCATTTAATGTCAGTGGGGGTTATATTTTTTTCCAGTGGCATACTCATAATGACATTGAGTGTGTAATAGAGATAATGCCCTACTTCTTAGCTCTCAATAAATAGTAATTACATAGACAGAATAATGAAGACAGTACTCAGTGTTCTACATAATCAGCCTAACTACAAAATATGACTTAGTTTGTTATTCAGAATAGATTAACTTTAAGAAGAGAAAAGAACAGTAAGAGATTAAGAATATGTTGAGGCAAGAGAGTTGGAAGGAAGACTAGGATTAAATTATATATTAAAGTAGGGGTAAAAAGCAAAGTCCACAGTAATGCAACAAAAATTGTTTCAATAAGGGGCGGAGCAGTGGCGCAAATTGATAAGGCATCTGCCTTGCCTGCGCTAGCATAGGACCGAGCGCTGTTCGATTCTCCAGTGTCCCATATGATTCCCCAAGCCAGGAACAATTTCTGAGCGCATAGCCAGGAATAACACCTGAGCATCATTGAGTGTGGCCAAAATTTTTTTTCAATAAGTAGACTCCAAGATGTAAGTTAAGTCAATGGAAGCATTTAAAAATGACATACAAAAAATTGGGGAGCATATGGAAAGCTAGGGATGGTTAAATGCTTATCTTTTGTAATTGAGGAATTATTAAAAATTAAGTAAGTCAAATGATTGTTCAAATATTATTTAATATTAGGAATTAGTCACCTAGTAATCTGTAAATAGAAATGGAAAAGAGGGGAAGGGAAATGAAGGAATAAATAAATGAACAAATGAAAGAGAAAGAAAGAAAAGAAAGACCTTATCTGTAGAGATGAGATGAGACTAAAAAGAAGGGGTGGGAAATCTTGCTTTTAATTTTAAATCCTTCTGTACTATTTAATTTCTTATCCTGTGCATGTATTACTTTGGAATGTTTTTAATAAACTCTGGTAAAAAAAAATGTCTTCAGTGACTTCATGTGAACTAAGACCATCTCTTATGTCAAGACTGTTTCTCGAATATGCTCCAGTTAGAGCCATACCAAAAATCTTCCAACAACTTTAACTCACTGCACCTTCTCTTGTCTCTGTAGATAGTACACAAATAAACAAAGCATGGCATGTATCTAGTCACTATAATAACTAGCAGATTTTCAACATTTGTTGAATGGATGACTAACCTATAGGGTGCTACAAAAAAAATTACTGGGGTTTTTTTTCTCCAAGAAAAAAATAGTTTTTTTCCCAAGACATGCAATATTTGTCTCTATGCCAGAAAACGTTTCAAGATCATAGAACAAAATGCAACTTTCCTAAAGTCCTATTATTTGGCAATTTTTTAAGTTTTACATGAGACCAGGCTATATCAGAGGATGTCTGTCAGATAATTTCCTTGGTTTTATATTTGCCACTTTTCCTGAATGTCACAATATGTCTTCAATGAACTTTCTTCCCCAGGTTGAAAGAAACAGCCATCTATATGTCTATAGGAAATTTTAGGCTTCCATGGTGCAAGAGCACAGCGAGTAGGGCATTTGCCTTGCATGCAGTTGACCCCAGCATCTCATATAGTCCCCCAAGCTTGCCAGGAGTAATTTCTGAGCACAGAGCCAGGATTGAGTGCCACACCTGTTACCAGGTATGACCCAGAAATAAACAAAACTCTTAGGCTTCCTGACATACCTAATCTATAGGTAGCAATTCCTTCTCAATTAACATTTCCAAGATAAATTTAAGGCATTTTAATTAAATGGTTATGAGATAGAGTTAACTAAAATGTTGATAGTTGAATTTCAGTCATACAATGTTCCAACACCTATCTCTTTGTAGTATTCTAGCCCTTAGGATGAGTTTGGATGGTGATGGATGGATTGAGGGACCTTTTCCTGCAGTCCCAGGCAACGTGGCTCCAACTCCTCCAACCAGTTTGTCACCAGGTTCAGGTAGAAACAAATAAATCATCCATAGACAGGTTCCAGGAAATATCGGCTTTATTAGTCCTGGCCAACATGTGTGGCCTAATATCATAACAATTTATGCTGTATATATATTCAGCCCTGCATTGTACTTGTCTGTCTGCCATCTCTGCTCTTGCTACCTCTCCATGCCAGCAAAACCCCCTTTTGCCCTTCCCATCAAAGGCCTTATCTAACCTTTCCAAGACCCCTCCCAGGAATCCGGGGTGTGGCAACATTTCTTCACTAGTGTTCATTGCCTACCACCAATCTCCCTAGTTACCCTCCCATTCCCCCACATGCCACCCCAGCCTGCCTCTATAATAGGCTCTTTTCCTTGTCTCTTCTCTCTCTCTCTCTCTCTCTCTCTCTCTCTCTCTCTCTCTCTCTCTCACTTGATTCTTTTTTTTTTGTTTAGGTACCATGGTTTGCAATACTGTTTCTGAAGAGAATCTTGCATATCTCCAACTATTGTTGCCATAGTGATCCCTTTTCTGTCAAATTTAACATTTTTGTTTAGTTTTTTTGAGGTCACACACTGCTGTGTTCATGGCCCAATTTTGCCTCTGTGTTCAGTGATCCCTCCAGGGACTATCTGGGGGGAAGAGATAGAAACTAGGTGAATTGTGTACAAGGCAAGTGCCCTGCCCGCTGTACATCACTCTGGCCCATAAGGACCTTTCTTATCAGCATTAGTATGTCCCTTATCTTCCATGATTATCATTAGATTCTAAAATGGAGATATGTCCTGATAAATGAAAGGGGCTCCCAGGTCGTTCATATGATCAAAGAAATTCTTTTGTCTACCACCACACCTCTCAGCTGCATTCCCATCTAATGAATCTAAAATAGGATATTTATTTTCTTCCATTGCCTAATTCCCAAGACTAAATAGAATCCTCATGGGTACTGACCTTAAAGCCAATCTTTCTACCACCTCTTTATAGCATTAATCTCTGGTAATACTTAGACCTTAAATCAATGTACCAATCTTTAGTATAAAGCCAAATTGTATCCAACCTAGAAATGGGGAGATAGGGAGCAATTTATCAGTTTATGAAGACACCTCTCATTTCTTACTGGAGCAAGAAAATTTCAGCATAGATATCTCTGGAAAGATAGTGAGAGATTTCAGGATGTCTTATTGATTGGAAGATGAATGACTCCTACCATACATGTTCCACATATCTATGATCCAAATAGAGGGAAAAAACAGGCCTTGGATGAATTCACATAAACACAATACAAGATTATAGACACTTCAAGATCTTTCATTGCAGGCTGACCACCTGCCAAGAGACACAGCAATGTTCAGTTGCATTCTTTAAATAAGTAGTTAGGGTGGAGCTTGCCCTTAAAATATATCAAGCTACAGATTAATAAAGGTTATAAATGTTCAAAAGAATGGACAGTGGCATGGGTGAGTCTTTTATAAAATCTCATGTACTTAGCTTTGTTCTTTCTTCCTACTACAACCCAATAAGAACTCTTTTTTAGTGAAGAAATAGTTATGATAGCACTTGTATTTAATTTCAACCTCCAAGTGGCAGAAGTAAAATATCACCAAATTTGCAAGAAAAAAATATTTAAGGAGTCATGCGTGAGAGAAAACAAAGCTGATATAGAGGAGGCTGGGGTAGTCTTCAGAACAAAAGGAGAAAGGGAAGGGAGAAAAGGATTATTATACTGATGTATGTGTCTCTGAAATAAGATCTCTAGAGATTTAGTCCTCAAAAGTCAAATCCCCCAGACCCCAGGAATCAATCAGCCTTGGTGTCCTTGACACTCTAAATCACTAGAGAGGAAATGCCTCTTTGTTGGGTGGCCATAGCACTGAGGAATCCAGAATACACCTTTACAGGTGTATTCTTTACACCTTTACAGGTGTATTCTTTACACCTTTACAGGTGTATTCTTTACACCTTTACAGGTGTATTCTTTACACCTTTACAGGCTCCCTCTTTACAGCCCTATTTAGTTGGAGACCTAAGAGGAGCATTTCCATGATCACTATAGTCCTGATTCTTCAAACAACTGTAGACACCTGTTCTGTATCATTTTAGTGATTTAGTTAAGTGTCTCTCCAGTGACTCATACCAATAAATGCACAGCAGTGGAGTTGCCCAACTCTGTTACTAAATTAGAGCACAACTAATCCTCTCTAGATTCTTGGGCCTTCTCAGATAAAGAATATATAGAACCTCATTCAGTATAACTCATAGCTAAAAATAGTTGAAGGAAGCCAGTGACTATTAACTCCAAATTTTCACTGGAAAGCAAGTCTAAGCATTTGACTTAGTGAGAAACTCGATGACTATTGTGACTTTAGCTGACAAAATGGACTGTGCTCCATACATAACAATAACAGGTCTACTTGTATTGCCTCTTGATTCTGCTAGGCCATCAAATATAACACAAACAAAAAAAGAAGAACACATAATTATTTTTTAAATATCAAGATAATGAACTTTCTTTAGTTTATAGAAAAGAAATACATATTCACACAGTGTTGGAAACCAGAAGTTCTAAGACCAAAGTCCCTGGCTTGGAATCCCCTAGTTCTCTCTCCCTACCTTGTGATGGCCACCTTCCGGCTATATTGTCATATTTATTTTCTGCTGGCATGGACTCCAGAATTTCTTCCTCCAGTTAGGAATCTTGCTCTTATTGGGTTAGAGCTTTGCACCAAGGAGCTTTGCCTCCTTGGAATTCAGCCACCATTTTAAAGCCCTCTTTCTTACTCCATTGTGCATATAGATGCTAAGAATGAAAGAATTCAACATGCATCAGTTCTGGGAACACACAATTTGGCACCGAATAAGACAAAATTCACATGTATCTATAATATATTCTTCATGTCTGGAAGGATATTCCTTTTTCCCTCAAAGGACAAAGGATAAAAGCTTTAAAATACTCAAAGTAATGTTTGGTAATGTGCCCAAAGAAACATTTCAGCAATAAAATGGCATTTTATAATTTCAGGAGGAAAGAGTGAAATCAACCAGCACTGAGTAAAGACAAGCAGTAAGAATGGAGGCTGCAGTTGGATAACTTTTGGGGAGGAAATGAAGTGGGAGAAAGAACTAGATTATCCTGCTTTGGGGAACCATTTTCTTGGCAAAGGAAGAGACTAAAGCACAGGGAGGATAATATTCAATCAGAGAAACAATAAAGGAAATTCAGCCAATGTTGAGATTTTAATATAGGAAAGAAGTCAGGTTTGAAGATAAATGAAAACACAAGAAAAGAAGAGGAATTTACAGTATAGAGATGTCGCCTATTCTAAAGAAGAGTCTGGTTTGAGGGAAGTGACCTTCAAAGGCACCAGTGTCAGAGGGAGCATATGAATGAAGCCTGTTAGAATCCAGTGGGATAAAGAGGCTGTTGGTTAGGAATAAACATCAGTTTTAAATAATGCTTTTAAAGATAGACATGAACCTCTTAAAAATTTTTATTAGGAGCCTATAGTTTATAATACTGTTGATAATGGTTTCTCACGCACATACTTCCAACACTACACCGATCACCAGTAAACCCATCTCCTTCCCCAGAGGAATATATTTTTTAGACACATCTGATATTTTTGGTTTTTAGGCCACACCCGGTGACGCTCAGGGATTACTCCTGGCTATGTGCTCAGAAGTTGCTCCTGGCTTGGGGACCATATGGGAAACTGAGGGATCGAACCGCTGTCCATCCTAGGCTAGCGCAGGCAAGGCAGGCACCTTACCTCCAGCGCCACCACCCGGCCCCCAACATCTCTTAATTTTCTTTTGTTATTGTTGTTTGTGGTTTTTTGGAGGGGACACACCCAGTAGCACTCAGTGATTACTCCTGGAAGGCTCCGGGAAACATATGGGATGCCAGGGATTAAACTCTGGCTGGCCACATGCATGGTAAACACCCTACCACTGTGCTATCCAACAGGCATGAAACTGATACGTTTCTAATGTGAAGTGACTGATATGTAGAACCAGTGACAGCATCATAGTAGACCTTAGGGGAAAAAAATAGATAATACTAGAGTTGCCTTGCTTCAAGAAGTTACTATCTTGAAGCAAAAGTATTTTTTCTACAAAGTCAGACCCCAGAGAAAGATCTCTGTTTTCATTTTTACCTCCCCCTTCCCTCACTTAGGTAGAAATTCCAATTGCAGTCACTCTGTCTTTATCCTTAGTTGGAATTTCTTCCCAGAAGTCCTGGACACCTTAGCAAGCACAATTCATTCCATTCAAGAATATCATTGAGTATAGTTCTCTGGAATATGCCTCATCTTATTGGTTAGTCCCCAGTACAGGTTCATGAACCACCTTCTTAAAAACATTCTGGGACAATAAGAACTCACAATATTTAGGCTAACCAAACTGACTCTAAATGGACTACTCAAAGTACAATTACATAAAATGAATACCCAATTGTAACAACAACAATCCTCCATAATATAATAGCACAACAGCCCTTTCTGTCAATAGTTTCCTTAAATGTCAATGGACTCAACTCTCCGATCAAAAAACACAAGAGTTGTAGGTTGGATCTGGAAACAAACCCCAGCCATCTGCTGTCTGCAGGAAACACACTTAAAAGTTCAGTATAGTCACAAAATCAGAATTAAATAATGGAAAACAATTATACAAGCTGCTGAAACAAAAAGCTCAGATGAAATTGCACTCAACCTCAAATAAGTACTTAGAGAAAAAGGTGGACACTGCTTATTGATCAAGGGAACAATAGATCAGGAAGTACTAACTCTGATTAACATTTATGCACCAAAAGTAGAGCCAGCAATATATGTAAGACTTTTGCTCACAAACCTAGAGAAATATATAAACAGAAAGGTGATAGTAGAAGGATATTTCAACACACCTTTATCACCACTAGACAGATCCATTAGTCAGAACATGACCAAAGACATAAGATCCCTAAAGGAGAAACTAGAAAGACTAGGACTAATAGATCTAGACAGGGCCTTTCATCCTCAAAAAGCTGAATACACATTCTTTTCAAGTGCTCATGGAACCTTCTCTAGAAGAGACCAGATTTTAGGACACAAATATAACTTACATAAAGTCACAAATATAAGAACTAGACCAAGCTCCCTATCAGACCACAATGTCATAGAGATCAAAATTGATTGTAAAAGAATATATGGAGAAGATCCAACACCTGGAGACTAAACAACATGCTGCTCAACAATAGCTAGATCAAAAAGAAAATCAAGAATGAAATAAAGAGATTTCTTCAGACAAATGATAATGAAGAAACAAATTGCCAAAATCTATGGGACACAGCAAAAGCAGTAATTAGGGGGGAAACGCATAGTAAAACAGACCTGCATTAGTAAAGAAGTAAGAGATAAAATCAACAACCTAAAGAGACACCTTAAGTACCTTAAATACCAACAACAAAGAAACCCAAACACAAGCAGAAGAAAAGAAATAATAAAAAGCAGAGCAGAAATCAACAATATAGAAACAAAGAAAACAATGCAAAGAATTGATGAGACCAGGTGCTGATTTTTATAAAGGAATAAATAATGTACACAAACTGCTGGTAAGAATCACAAGGAAAAAGAGAGACAATAAGTACATAAATCAGATCAGAAATTAAAAGGGAGAAATTACAATAAAACCCCAAGAAATCTAGGACATTATGAGAAACTTATTATGAACAATTTTACTCAGTTAAGCTAGAGAACCTATAAGAAATGGACAGATATGGAAAAATATCATTTCTTAATACTCAATTAATAAGCAGGAAGTAGAAATCCTAAAAATGCCAATCACAAGCAAGGAAATTAAAACAGTAATTAAACTTGGGCTGAAGTAATAAGATAGTGGTAGAGTGTTTGCCTTGCATGCAGCTGGCATGGTACAGACCTGGGTTCAATTCCAGGAGTGATTTCTGCATACAGATCCAGGAGTAACCCCTGAACACTGCAGGGTGTGACCCAAAAACCAAGAAGAAAAATGAAAGAGAAAGAAAGAAAGGAAGGAAGGAAAGAGCAAGAAAGAAAGAAAGAAAGAAAGAAAGAAAGAAAGAAAGAAAGAAAGAAAGAAAGAAAGAAAGAAAGAAAGAAAGAAAGAAAGAAAGAAAGAAAGAAAGAAAGAAAGAAAGAAAGAAAGAGAGAAAGAAAGAGAGAAAGAAAGAGAGAAAGAGAGAGAGAAAGAGAGAGAAAGAAAGAAAGAGAAAGAAAGAAAGAGAGAAAGAGAGAAAGGAAGGAAGGAAGAAAAGAAAGAAAAAGAAAGAGGGAGAGAGGGAAAGAAGAAGGAAGGAGGGAAAGAACAAAGGAAGAAGGAAAGGAAGGAAGGAAGGAAGGAAGGAAGGAAGGAAGGAAGGAAGGAAGGAAGGAAGAAAGAAAGAGAAACTAACTCCCCAAGAATAAGTCCAGGACCAGATGGGATCATAGACTCTTCCAAAACATCAAAAAGATGAGAATACTCCCTAATACCTTCAATGAAGCTAATATCACACTCATTCTCAAAGCTGCCTAAAAAACACCAAAAAAGAAAACTACAGGCCAATCTCACTAATGAAAATTAATGCACAAATTCTTAAGAAAATCTTAAAAAACTGAATCTAATAACACAGCAAAAAGATTATACATCATGACCAAGTAGGTTTTATCCCAGGGATGCAAGGAAGGTTCAATATAATCAATCAATATCATACAGCACATCAGTAAAAGGATTAAAAAAACATGCGCTTGGGGCTGGAATGGTGGCACAAGTGGTAAGGCATCTGCTTTGCCCACGCTAGCCTAAGAAGGACTGTGGTTCAAACCCCGGCATCCCATATGGTCCTCCAAACAGGAGCATTTCCTAAGCGCATAGCCAGGAGTAACCCCTGAACATCACTAGATGTGGCCCAACCCCCCCCCAAAAAAAAAAAACCACATGCTCATATCAATTGATGCAGAGAATGCATTTGACAAACTCCAACACCCATTCATGATGAAACCCTTCAGCAAAATAAGTGTGGAAGGAGTCTTTCTCATTATAGGAACAGCTATCTATAAAAAGCCTAGAGTCAACATTATTCTTAATGGCAAAAAATGAAGACATTTCTGCTAAGTTAGGCACCAGACAAGGCTGTCCACTGTCTACACTCCTATTCTACATAGTATCAGAAGTCCTAGCAGTAACAATCAGACAAGAGAAGGAAATTAAAGGAATTCAAATCAGAAAAGAGGAAGTCAAACTATCTCTATTTGCAGATAGCATGCTGATATACATCAAAGACCCTAAATAATACACAGAAAAAGCTCCTAGAATCAATAAATCAATACATCAAAGTGGCTGACAACAAAATCAATACACAAAGACAGTCGCATAGCTTTATAGAAATAACAACTCAGAGGAGAAAGAAATCAAAGAGTATATCCGATTTAAAATAGTGTCCAAAACTATCAAGTACCTAGGAATCAACCTAACAAGAGAGTTGAGAGATCTAGATCACAAAAACTTCTAAACACTTCAGGAAGAAGTTGAATAGGACCTAAGGAGCTGGAAAAACATTCATGCTTATGGGGTGGGAAAAAAATAAGTATTATCAAAATGACTATCTGGCCTAAAATACTATAAAGATGCTCCGTATCCACGCCTGCCCAGTAGGGCTGACTGCTAAGAACTGTAAGTCTTGTCTTTTCTTGTGTTTCTTTGTCTTCTGCTGACCTCCAGACCTCATGGGAGTGGACCAACCGGCCTGAAAAAGACTCGCTCTCCCAGAGGTCCATCCTAGGGCGAAACACCCAGGAATACCTCATTAGACTAAAAACCGGCTATAGCAAGTACTCTGCAAAGCAAGGGCCCCTGATTGTGACGTCAGGCTGGGAATTTCTCCGTATCCATGCCTGCCCAGTAGGGCTGACTGCTAAGAACTCTAAGTCTTGTCTTTTCTTTGTATTTCTTTGTTCTCTGCTGACCTCCGGACCTCGTGGGAGTGGGCCAACTGGCCCAAAAAAGACTCGCTTTCCCAGAGGTCCATCCTAGGGCAAAACACCCAGGAATACCTCATTAGACTGAAAACTGGCTTATAGCAAGTACTCTGCAAAGCAAGGTCCCCTGATTGTGACGTCAGGCTGGGAATTTCTCCGTATCCATGCCTGCCCAGTAGGGCTGACTACTAAGAACTGTAAGTCTTGTCTTTTCTTTGTGTTTCTTTGTCCTCTGCTGACCTCCGGACCTCGTGGGAGTGGGCTAATAATAGGCTGCTGCTCTTTCTAAGGATAGCACATTAATGCAACAAGAAGGGAAAAAAACATACTAAGGACTGTGCTGGATCAGAGAAACCCAGCATTTCTCTCTAGATTGTCTTCTCTGCTGTAAGCGTAGGCCCAAGATTTGATCCTCTCAGAGGCCTCATCCACAGAAGACTCCACTCACTTGTAGGCTAATCGACACACCCAGAAAGGCTAGAACCAGAGGAGTCTGGTTGTGCACATCATCTACCCAATGAATACCACCGCAAAACGTAGAAAAATACACAATACTAGTGTGACAATGGGGAAACAACGCAGGCCAGCGTCAGATATAGAGAACGAAGAAGACAATTCTGATGACCAGATAATGAACAATGAACTAATCAATCTCTCAGATAAGGACTTTAGAAAAACAATATGGAAGATGCTCAAAGAACTCAAAGAAACCATGGACCGAGTTGAACAGAACACTAATAAGAACCAAGAAAATATGATGACACAAATCGCAAAACTCCAAACTGAAATAACATGTCAACTAACAGACCTGAAAAACTCAGTAAATGAATTGAAT
>PVKC010002492.1:0-31676 GCA_004027635.1 Crocidura indochinensis
AGAAGGGAGGAAAAAAGAAGAATCATTTCAGTTCAAATACTATAGTTGAAAAGCTAATTCAGTTGCATTTGGCAGAAAATTGACAGTTTTAAATATGATAGATGTTCACAATAATGAATTTAATTGTTCTGCAAACTCCTCTTAAACTCTGAATAGTTTTTATAGAAAATTTTAATATAGGAACTGCCCCCAGCAGAACTTGGAGATCCAGGCCTCTCTTGGAGGTACTCATCTAGCCAGCTTGATTGGTTGGTGCTTAGACTGGCAATGCAATACTGAAGCCTTGAGTAAGTAGTACCATTAAGTATATTTGAGAGAGTTTTTTTTTAATTTTGAAATATAAAAATTCTTGCAGATTGAATATGTAAGGGCACTAAATGGATTATTCCATTACCTCAGTTACTCCATTTTTTCAATTCATTTAAAGAAGGATTTGATTCTTTTTTTTTATTCTGCCTGCAAAAATTCCAAAAGCAAGCACTATCAGTCTCATTATTAAATGTTAGTTGTAACTATCAAACCTAAATTTAATGTCATCTCCTGCATCTGAATTTTGCACACTCTAGGCTGTGTGAGGTAAATATAAACTGGCACAGCCCTGGTGTCTCTGGAAATTGTGGTGTGGCCAAAATACAGATCTATGCTAACAACTGAAAATGAAACTTAGGAAGTCAGGCCCTAGAACCAACTTTTCTAAAAAAATTAAAAACAAACAAAAAAAAACCAACAACCCCCCCAAACTTAAAGGTCAAAATTTATGCCTAACACCTACAAAGCATATGTTTTTTGTACTTGCTTTTTCAATGATACCTCATTTAGGTGCCCCCTTACTTAGTAATGTATACAATGCTGGAACTGGACCTTGAGTAGCTTCATATGTTATCATCGCTTTTATTCACTCAATCAGACATTATTGTAACTATATCTCCAAGAAAAGTATTTTAAAAGTAAAACTGACCCAGGATGATCACCTACCTTTCCATGGTAAGTATATAAAAATGACGAGGACCAATTTATGTATGGACAATTTCAAGCGATGATGTGAATTTCCTTTCGGACAGTTTCAAGCGATGATGTGAATTTCCTTTTGGTGGTCCCTACAGTCCCTTGGGTATCTCAAACAATAGTAACAGATCCAGATGTTCCCAGAGGAAGAATACAGTTAAGCACTTAGAGCAAGGCAGATATTGTTGAATTGTTGATTCTACTCAGTTACTTAAATCAACATTTTTATTTTCTACTTGTTTTTTGTTTAAGCCAGTATCCATCACCTTCCTTTACATGAGGAATCACTGGGAATCTTGGAAAGTTGTATGTGTCCTGGGCAAACCCCAGATCAATGTAATTGAAATAGGATACTTGGGCATCTGTATTTACATTATTTCTAGAAGGCTTTGAGGAAGTCTCATATGTATCTCCAAAGGCATACCTGGAATTGTTTAGGGGTCTCCAGGAATATATCTCTTAAGTGTCTGGGGATCAAGTGACCCCAGTATTGAGCAGGTGGTTGGTATTGTATAGGGCTCATTTCCTAAACCCTATATAGTCTTCCAGAAGTAGCACATTTGTTTTGTAAAAGTTCTTTATGTAATTCCAGAAGTGGCTAAGGTCACTAATTTTAGCACCCAATTCCTATTCAGGATATTATTTCTTTGTTCTCAATTCTATTAAAATAATCAACAGGTATGGTGATTTTCTAAACTGACAGGTGCTAGACAGAAATTTTTCAATTTAAATATGTACTTTTCAGGGGCTGGACTGGTGGTGCAAGTCATAGGCGTCTGCCTTGCAAACTAGCCTATGACAGAACTCAGTTTGATCCCCGGGCATCCCAGATGGTCTCCCAAGCCAGGAGCAATTTCTGAGTGCATAGCCAGGAGTAACCCCTGAGTGTCACAGGATGTGGCCCAAAAACAAAAACAAACAAACAAAAAAAGAAGTCTTTTTCATAATGTTCAACTTTGGAACATAATGAATACTAAAATGACTAAAATAAATAGGTGATATTGTGTTTGTATTACTTTATGTTATTTCAATTATAAAACTTGGTCATCATGGTTGCTATATATTCACTTTGGTAAATATATATTGTATTTTAATGGAATGAGTATGTATCTTTTTTGACCAATTCCACATAATCCTGATGTACTCCAGGGCTTCATTTGTTGTTGCTGCCTGAGCTCAACAGAAATGTGGTTTATCAATCTCATTTCATCTCACATATCTCTACTTCAAACTGTGTATTATGCTCTGACCCTTACTGACTACTTTTCTTCAACACAATTCTTTATGCATATCAGGATTTATGCTCACTATACATACATTCACATACCTGACTCAGTCTTTGATCAGTTAAAGATGAGCAAGCAATAGCATGTTTCTCTGTGTTTCAGCAAGATGATTCTGAAATGTTTTGGTGCCTTTCCTCCATGGGTGAGGTCCTAATAAATGGAATTCCAGTTGCTTTATTGAGTCACTAGTTTCTTCCTGTTTATACACCCTATTCTTTTTATTCCCTTTGTTTTTTTTTCTTTTTCTATTTTGCTATCACAGACTGTTGGAAGATTTCATTTTAATCTCAGCTTTTTTTAGTTTCATCTATTTGAGAAAAAAATCATGGCAAGCTCATTTTAGTATGTGTTCCATTTTCTATTGTACTTTACTATTACATTTTAAACTAAATATTGTGGTTTTATAAAAAAAAATGACAAGAAATTCTTTCCTCACATGTGTTAGAAGCAAGCAGTGACCCTCACTCCATCATTATTTGTTTGTGGGTCTGTTCTTATACCTGAGTTCCTGGTTGCCTGTGATTTGATCATATTAACTTATTGATCATTTTTCATAATTTTTCTCAGCAGCTTATCCTGTAGCTTGGATCAGTACAGAGTTTCACTGAAAGCTATGCAGCAAGATTTCTAGATTGCTTTCTGGATTCAAATGGGATAGCTGAGTAGAGTATTATATAAAATCATCAAAATATGATATAAAGCAGGGAAATTTCTGCAGAGTAAAAATAATGCTTATTATGTAATTTATGTAGTAAACACAAAGCAAATACTTTGTCACTACTATCCTAGTGCAAGGTCATTGCATTCCCTATTGCCCAGAAAATAAATTCAAATTGAGAGATATGTTAGTAAGAACAGAACATCCTCTTCCCTTCTACACTGAAACATTTCATTTACCTCAGTGACCACTAGATACAAAAATACATTTTTGAACATTATTGTGAAATTGTCATGCAATATTAATATAATAAGCAGAGTCATAGCTTTGGAATCCTAGTGAATTGGAGCTCATATATAAAATAAAATGGTACCATGGTCATATGGATTCTTGATCATTTCTCTATTACTTTTGGCTAAGCAGATGCAATTGAGTGCATGGAAGTAACATGCATGGATGATAAAATTCTACTGCATAGGACAATTTTATGGAGTGGCTCAGGAACTGACAAACTGTGTGACCATCACAGATGACTCATTTGTATTATATCACGTCTCTTTGACTTCTCCTTGACTTCAGACGCAAGATTCACCTTAGCTAAGAGCATTCTGTCTCAAGCATAAACATGCCTTAAACTTCCTGACTACAATTTTCCTTTGTATTGTTGGAGCTTCCTCACGCAAATGCCAGTGCAGCCAAAATCATGAGGATTTTAAGGCCTGAGTCAATTGATCACCAAGTGGAGTCTGAAATTCAGATAAACATCTCAACAACTTATTATTTAAATGGGGGAATTCTGGATCCTCTTAGGATCAAATCCCTGAGTTTTAACAGCAGTAATTTGAGTAAAAAAAATCTTTACATTTTCTTTAAGATCTTTCTTCTCACAAAATGTATGCAATTTTAAATCTACTTCCTAGTCTTCTTAACATAGTTTATCTATATTTTACTACAGAAACCGTTGGGTTGCTGAAGAGATAGTCGATCAGTAAAACCATCTGCCTTCCATGATCAACACCTTTTCAATCCCTAATATCATATATGGTTTCACTGAGCATTACCAGGAACCATCCTGGAGTGCTGGTGTCACTGAGTATTACCAGGAACCATCTTGGAGTGCTGAGCCAGGAACAAGGCAGAACTCTGCTAGATGTGCCCCTCCCTTCACACACAAAAAAAATACTATCTTAATTAATTTTAGAATTACTAAATAGAATTTACAATTATCATCTAATATGTCTTAAATTAATATTATTTTGACATTTTTGGCCCTTGCTATTCAATTGCATTTGCAAGATCTTAAATTAATCTTCAATAATATTCACATATTTAAGTGCAGACTTTTTATAATTTTTATTCATTTTCTATTTTAATTTAATTTATCTTAGTAAATTTGTTAATAAAATTAATAACAGAAGTACACTTTGAGTCAAATATTCTACTCCTGGGTATTTACTCAAGAATACAAGAACAATAAATCAGAATGATGAGGGTTGTTGTTTTTGTTGCAACATTATTTTCTGATAACCCTGATATAGAGCAAATCTAAATGCCCAGTAACAGATTGATGAATGGTGAACATATAGTACATAAGCACAATAAAGAAAATGTGATGAAATTTTCCACTTGTGACATGAGTAAACAAAATGGGAAAAAATGCAAAATGAAATGATCAATACTTGGTAATTTCACTGGCATGAGGGAGATAAGTGAACAACAACAATAAAAAGCAAAACCAATTCTCACATTAGAAGAAAAAGAATATTTTCTCCAAGATGGAAGCAAGTGATCTGTGAGAATGACACTGAGTCTTTCCTGCAATAAAGACCCAACTGATATCAGAGTCCTGCACGTGGCCCCAAAAAAGGAAGTAAACACGAGTAGCCAGCAAACAAATCTAGGAGAATGTCTGCAGGGAACTTAGGAACAGAAAGAGTTGGAATCTCTAGGGATGGGAAAAACAGTGAGGTAGAAGCACAGATTATGACTAGGCAAAAGAAAAAGAGATAAATTAGCTTAAAATCTGTTCTCAATCTTCTGAATCTCTCACAAAATATGAGCAGGAGTTTTGACCTAAGACTGTCATGGTCTCCGGATGGCTGTGCAGTGCGGTGGTCACACATCAACAGTTCCAGGTTGAAGTTGTGGGTAAACAGCTACCTGCTGCAAGTAAAGACAAAGACTGTCTTTTCCCTCACATTGATTCTTTCTGAGTGTAGTATTTGCCTAGGGTAAAGAAGCTTTACTCCCCAAATTAATGAAGACTGTTGTGTTGTGCATACATGCCCAAAACGGAGGATTGTGGTTATAGGGTTATGGTGAGGCACTGGGAATTGGGCAAGCAAGGCAGGGGCAATACTGACCTGTATTGTTGGGTTTTGGTAGCTGTTAGAAGCAATACAAACTCAGCCAATTACAGGTTCTGTGGTGAATTGGTGAATGTCTTATGTTGTCTACCAGCTCCTCCACAAACTAGTCAATCAACCCTAACTTCTTACATCACATCAAACAGAAAGAAGAAGCAGGGCATCTGCCCAAATTCAAGGACAAAAGCAACCCAGAAAGGCCCCCAAGCCATCCAGAGCTTATACCACTTAGATGAAAACTTCCAGATGACAAGGGTATTATGACAAAGTAATTGAGGAAAATAAGAGTTACTTCCGACTTTTACCAGAGAAATAGGATTCTTATAATTGTCTGAGACCAAATTTTCCCTGATACCAAAATCAGAAAAATATGATCACTAAAAAATAAAATTATGGACCAGTATCTCTGATGAATGAAATGTAAATATTGTAATAAAATCTTTGTGAACCAAATATGTTTAAAAGGTTATTTATGATAAAATGGATGAAATGAAATTTGACCAACAATATACAATGATTGGTGCTGGACCAATAGTACAGTTTGTAGGGTGCTTGCCTTGCAGGCAACTGATCCAAGTTTGATCCCTGGAGCCCTATATAATCCCCTTAGACCTCGGAAATGATGCCTGAAAACAAAGCCAGGAGTAATACTAGAGCACCACCAGGTATGGCACCAAACGGATATATATATATATATATATATATGTATATATATCATATATCATGATCAATACTATATTAAAGGGAATATGATACAAAATGATCAATTATATCAATTAATCCGTTAATATACATGTAATACATTTTTAAATATTATAATTTATTTGTATTAACTTGAATAATCTGAAGTTGTGCTAACATTTTTAGTTATTCCTATAAAACAGGTAGTTTCTTCTTGTTACTATTATGTCCTTAATCTTTCAAAACAATGTAGAGCAGCTTAATAAGTAAAACTACTATTTGATCAATGATTCACTGAAATATCTTATCTTACACTTTGAATCTCTTTAGAGCTAGTTTATCTAGATTTTTGTGGTCATAAATATTCAATCATGGATGATTTTGATCATAAAAGAGAGCACTATTAATAGTGTGTAGATAGATATAAACTTGTAACATCTGAAGGAAAGTGAAATATAAAAGTCATTTTATCCCACTGGATTGTATTAAAAATATTCTAGGCATAATATAATGTTTTTGTTCTGATGCCTCTCTTCCCATAAAAATTCTTACTAGAATTTAATCCTATTCTAAATTTCTTATCAAATGGAAAATTCCTTCTCCTTTCTCCTCAAATTTCCAGTAAATCTCTGTCATCTAGAAAAATATACTAGGCCAGGCTGGACTGAGAGGTTTTTAACACATCAATATTTGAATGAGATAAGAAATTATGATGTCATGTGAGCTAGGTATGATACTTTTGATTCCCATAAATTGTTAACACACATTCTAGAAGCATATATGACCCATTTTGCATTTCTTGAAATTTGATTTTATCCTCTAATGTTTACTACTTTGTCTTTTATATACATTGTAGTAATTACTATTTTTCCCAAATGCATGTTAATACATTTATCATTAGTTAATTTGGTCTCACATTGCTTATGTAGTAGCACATTAGTTTGAACTTTGCTTTGCTTCTAGTAAATTACTGCCATCCAACATTTTGTGCTATGAGTTTAATGAATTGTGGTCATTTGTTCTACTCATTGTTTTCCTCTTTAAAGTACGCAGGATACTAAAATGTTATTGTTTCTTAGATATAAGAACCTACCCAAAGTCATCTTTTTTATTCTCTTATTTCTTGGTCATCTACATTTTTTTACTTTCTGTAAATTATTGTAGAATTAGATTGACTTCCTCCAAATTTATCTCATGGAAAAAGAAGTGAAAAGCATTTCATGGGTGCCTATTCTAAAAGTCATTTCAGAACTAGCTATACATAAATCCAATCCCTTCTTGTTCCAGTGTAATTCCCAAATACCAAAAAACAGTGATGAACTGTCCATCACCATTCTTTCTGTCTACAAAGAAGAATATAGACTTTGCACATTTGATGTCTAGAAGAAAATATACTGCCTCATAAAGTTTGAAGAGAGCTTTATAACTGTACTTCATGTTTGAATATAATGCCTTGATAAGTCAGATTCTGGAAATAGAAACTATTATCATACAGATTATGTTATGAAACTTTTTACATAGTAAAATAAAACTAGATGCCAATCTGTATGATAAAAATTATAGAAATATGTAACACAATGGGATTTTTTTGCTTTATAAAGTAGTACATTTAAGTGCAATAGTATTTCCAAGAGGGAGGAGTCTTATATCTTGTCAATAATTTAGGCTAAGTATGACAGTAGCAGAAAATCACTTAATAGACAAGAGAAACCTGCTAGATAGAGAAAAATAAAAGGTTGGGCAAATAGGAATGCAAAAGTTATGGCTGGATACCAGAGTGTCTGTTGGAGATTTTCAGTAATGAATACTTAATTGAGGAGGGAGTTTTTTTCCTTGATACACCATAAAAAATTAGACAACAGTGCTAATAAATAAGGAAGATGCACTGTATATACACAGAGACATATATGCTTTCCTTTTAGTTCAAAGGGACAAATATGAACACTCATATCCTTATTAGTAAGGGACAGAATTGTTGACAGTGTATTAGATCTTCACATATGGGAATAAACAGGGAATAAACATGAAAAATGGTAAGAAAAGCCCTTGGAAAATCATTTTCATAACTCTGTGATACAGAACAACATCTACTTACAATTAGGAGTATACTAAACGAAATAATTCAGACAGAAATAGAGAAGCTCCAGATCATCTTATTAATATGTGGCATGGAACAATGTCCAAAGGAAACATACTCATAGACTCTTTCACAAAATTGAAATTATCCAGAGAATGGGAAATGAGTTGAAGGACTTCAAAGGATTGTAGTGGAGGGGTATTTGTCACTTTGGTGATGGTGGTTGAGGACAAGGTAAATTATTTGCCTAAAACAAAATTATTCACACATTTGCCAGTCAATTTCTTTCAATCAAAAGTATAGACTTTTAAAAAATAGTCATAGTCTAGAGGGCTCTTTCTCAGGGTTCAGGAGTGTGTGTCTTGTCTGCACATGTATCCAAGTTTAAACCCCAGTACCTAATGGATCCCTAAATAGGACTGTTTTGGATGAGCAAAAAAAAAAAAAAAAAAAAAACCTTTAATGTGGGTAGTGAAGTATAACCAGGAGTGAATTCTTGGGTCCTTGAACATTGTTGGGAGGCCCCGTAGGATTTAATAAAAAGAAATAAAAAGACAAAACCATTAGAATAGATTTAAAAAAGTAATTTTATTTTAGACAAGACTTAGCCATAAAAGATACTTGAATAAACTGGTAACATGAATCTCTGTTTTGTTTTTGTTTGTTTGTTTGTTTGGGGCCACATCCAACTGTGTAGGGTTTACTCCTAGCTTTTTATTCAGGGATCACTCAGAGGGCCATATATGGGTCTGCAGGTCATAAGCCAGGACAGCTATTACTAGGTCAACACCCTACCTCATAATATCTCTCTGGCCAGTCCTGTATATTTTATGAAGTCAAAAATAACTGTGCATCGACTAGTCTAAATTGGAAGAAGTGCTTGTGCAGTTTATTATTATAAAACTTTGGAACATTTTATTGATAGACTAAAATAAGGCAGAGAGTATAATGCTTGAGGAATGCATATTGCTTTGTTGTTGTTTAGGTCTTAATTACTATAGTTTAATTTCATATGTTTCAAATAGAGTTGATATTTATTGATTTGATGCACATAATAACTTCACTTCATGTGTCCAAGATCCTCAATTAATGGGGAATTTACATTTTTAAGTGTTCTGGGTAATTTAATCATCCACATTGAGATGTTGACATTATTAGACTAAATAGGTAGAGGGGAGAAAAGATTTTTCTTCTATTTTCTTTCTCTTGTTCTTTTTTTTTTTTTTTTTTTGAAAAATAGGCTGACAGAAAGAAAAAAAGCCATTTAACTGTCTATATGAGGATCTTAGAGTTTTGAAATTCCAAACAACTTAAAGTAGTTTTAGATGCTATCCTAGGGGCCCGGGAGATAGCATGGAGGTAAGGCGTTTACTTTTCATGCAAAAGGTCATCAGTTCGAATCCCAGTGCCCCATATGGTCCCCTGTGCCTGCCAGGAGCAATTTCTGAGCATGGAACCAGGAGTAACCCCTGAGCACTGCCGGGTGTGACCCAAAAACAAAAACAAAAACAAAAAAAGGTAGTTTTAGATGTTATCCTGATTGAAAGAAGTTTAGACTTCAGAATGGAGGAAGGCAGGGGTCAGAGAATAGAGATAATACAATGGGCAAGTAGTTTGCCTTGTATGCAGCTGAACTTGATTTATTCCTCAGCATCCTATATGATTCACTAAGCTCCACAGAAATCTTCCTTGAGTGCAGAGCTAGGAATAAGCCTTGAGTACCACCAACTGTGACCTCAAAACAAAACAAAACAACAGAAGAAGACAGTTTGCAGAAAAGAGGAAATAGCAAATGTTTGATAAGTAATTGTTTGCTATTTCATACAGAGAGAGAGAGACAAGGAGTGTGGAATCAACAGGCTTTTCCAAATCTCACCCTATCTACAACATGTGTTTGTTGTATGTCCCTAGTGAAGGCTCCTTTATTGCTACAGACCACCTAAATTCCTGCTTTGCATTTAAGGGGGAGGTAGATTTTCTGGTTTTTTACTTCCTTCAGTTCAAAAGAATATAGAGTGATACACATAAGCAAGATCTGTTCTAAACTAATTATTTTACTAGCTCCAACTATCACAGATCAATCTAAATGTTAATAGCTCTTCTTGTGGAAGCATATCAAATAAAATCATTCTTTTATTTGCAATCATATTATGTTTTCATATTTAGAAAATATAGAACTGAAAAGTCATTCTTTAAATTCTAGCACTGTATAATTCAATATCATTAACAGTATAGTGTGAATGTTATAAAATGGTAGATGATAGTTAAAACCAATATCACTCAGTATACTTAAGACAGTCTTAAGTAGATATTTTATTTAAGGGCAATATTATAAAATTTGATTTACTTTTTAACCTTTATTATTAATTAAAATTAAACCTTTATTATTAATTATACATTTGTCTACAAATGTATAAATGTTTATATGTTTTAGAGAGGCAGAATTACCACACAACACACATAGACAAAGTACCATTTATACCACAATCCATTGGAACCTGGATAGCTCACTCTTCCCAGACCCACATGGTAATCTACAATATGTAGTTTATTTTTTTAAATAAATTATTTTACTCTGTGTGATTGAAGAATTAAATCTAGAGTCTTTCACATGTAATGAAGATTCTATATTGTTGAGAAACATTTATAGCCTTCCGTTGCATTTTTTCTAATAAGATAAAAAGTATCAAATGATTTTTTTGGTATCTGAAAATCTATCTTCTATCATTTCATATTTTAAATATACAGATGGTATCGTATAAGAAGGAAATTTTGGGTATTGGAATTTTGTGAGGGAAAAATAGGAATTAATGTGAAGGTAAGAAGACATTGATGGTGAAATGGTGCTGGAACATGATATGTCCAAAACTCAACTATGAATACTTTTCTAAATCATAGTGCTTTAATAAAATTAAAAGAAAATCCCGGGGCCCGGGAGATAGCATGGAGGTAAGGCGTTTGCCTTTCATGCAAAAGGTCATCGGTTCGAATCCCGGTGCCCCATATGGTCCCCCGTGCCTGCCAGGAGCAATTTCTGAGCATGGAGCCAGGAGTAACCCCTGAGCACTGCCGGGTGTGACCCAAAAACCACAAAAAAAAAAAAAAGAAAAGAAAATCCCTACCAGGTGAGTCCCAGCGGCCTCCACACCCAACCTGTATCATATTAAGAGTCATACAGTAGATCTTGCCTGACTTTTTGCTTGTTGCCCAACCATCCCAGGTGACATGTGGTCCACATCTCTGAAGCTATATGCAATGGGATGCAGAGCCCTCTTTACCTTCACACCTGACCTGTACCATATTTGGGCCCACAGCAGAGCACCTGACAACATAACAGATTATGCACTGCTCATAGTTATTCTGCCTGTGGTGACAGGCAGAGAATAAAAAGAGTAACTAACCTTCAGTCTAATCCTTCAGAATATTCTAGGGGGCCTAACCATAAAGACTCTTCCCAGTACAGCAAGAACACCAGAAAACAATGTAGAAAATAATTAGAAGCCAACCAAGTGCAATAAGAGACAACAGTATCAAGGAAGACATAAAACACCAACCTCTGTCCACATCTTTAGTGACATTATGATTATCATTGAGCTTAAAGAAAAGCACAGGAAGCCAGAAAAGCATAAGAAATTATGACAGTTGAAGTGAAAAATAAAGTTTATCATCAGAAATGACAGAAATGAAGAACACAAGAGGTAATATTAAAAGTCAATAGGAACTTTAAATAGAAAAAAAGAAGCTGAGTATAGATTGAGAAGCTCCAAGATGAGAATGAGGAAACATCAGAAAGTGGAAAATAGTCTGAAAAGAAATGAACAGCAGAGCAGAGAAATGTGGAATGTTTACAAGGGAGAGAATACAAGAACCATAGGAATCTTATATGAACAGAAAGGCAAATACGATGAAGAAATAGTAGTTAGAGAAATAATTAGTAAGAATTTTCCAGAGTTCTGGATTACAGATTTCTAACAGATCTGATGGGTTTCAGTGAAAATAGATCTGATTAGGAAAACTCCAAGACACATTATACTTAAAACGACAGATTCCAAAAATAGTCACATACTTTTGAAATCAGAGATCAAAAGAGGAACTTACATACAAAGGAAAGCCCATAGACAGAAAAATTTTCGAATAAGACTCTGTAAGCCAGAAGAATATGGAGTGAGATAGTACAGAAACTTGACCTAATAAACACCTCACAAAAAATACTTTATCCAGCTAGATTATCACGCTGATTTGAAGGAAGTAGACAGAGCTTCACGGACAACCACCAGTTTAGGAAATTCATAGCCTTGAAAACGGTTTGCAAGAAGCATTAAAAGAACTCTATTAAAAACAGAAGAAACTTCCCACCATGTGGCAATGGGTGTGGCAGTCACTTATGGTGCATATGGTTGTCCTCTATTAGATTAAGCAGGGTTAAAAATGTAGAACACTCAATCATCACAGTTTAGCTTTTATTCATTTATTTTATTTTTTACAATTCTATTTTCTACTCATTTAAGTTACATTGGAGCAACTAATAAACTGTTATATACTTAATCATGGGACAAGCTGGGGATTTGGAGGGAATCTGGGGACATTGGTGGAAGGAAAGGGACACTGGTTGTTGGTATGGTAGGTGTTGGAACATTGTATGCTTGAAATAACTTTTTTTCCAACAACTTTGTAAATCATGATTTCTCAATAAAGATTTCTTAAATAAAAGAAAATAAAGGACTGACTGAAATGTTACTACTGTTCCACTTTTTTTTTTTTTTTTTTTTTTGGTTTTTGGGTCACAACCGGCAGTGCTCAGGGGTTATTCCTGACTCCATGCTCAGAAATTGCTCCTGGCAGGCACGGGGGACCATATGGGGCACCGGGATTCGAACCGATGACCTTTTGCATGAAAGGCAAACGCCTTACCTCCATGCTATCTCCCGGGCCCTGCTGTTCCATTTTTTAATTTGTTTTGGGCCACACCTGGTTCTATTTAGAACTTAATTCTGACACAGTGCTTAGGGATTACTCTTTGCAGGACTCAAGGAACCATATGTGGTGTTGGGAGCAAATGCGCATAGATTGCATGTAATTCAAGCACAGTTTCTCCTTGAATTGTTGTACTTGAAATGTTTTATACAATATATTATTTTTAATTATAATATACATATACTCTTAATAGTTCTCTTGCCTAATTAGAAGAAAATAAGAGCTAACTTTGTTTATAAGACAGTATATTTAAGAGTATAAATGTGCATATAGTGAAACATATATGTACAAGTAATATTCTGTTTGTATCTTAATTGCTGATTCTATGCAGTGTAAATTAAGAACGAAACAGACTAAGGTGATGAAGGGAAGAGGAAACGAATATGATAAACTGACTCAAATTAACAACTATGTGGTAACAAGAAAATGGGATTTGGAAAAGCTAAGAATAACCTAGATCAGGACATCTTCTTGGGGGGGTGGAAAGCTGATCATATCTTAATAAATATTTGTTAAATATATGAATGCTTATTAATATAACATACTATAATACAGTATTACATAACATAATATCTCCTTTAATTCAAAATGTAACAGATGTAAATATTAGAAATTAGCACACACTAAGTACTATTAAGGGCTGCAAAAAATAGGTGTACAAAGCAGAGTAGAACATTGCTGTGAGAATTGTGAGAAAATGAGTAGGCATTTTGCACACGTTCTGCAATTTTTCCTCTACTCTTCATAAGAAGTTTTTAACAACAGTTGGAGTTTTTTTTTTCCCCCTTCTGTATTCTGTTTAGTATACTTTGTAGTTGTTTTAAAAATGCTTTCTGATTTGATTGACTTTGGTATCCGTTTTCATGTTATAAGTCTTCATTTAGGGCTGGAGCAATAGCACAGAGGTAGGGCATTTTTTTTCATGTGGCCGACCCGAGACAGACCTGGGTTCGATCCCCAGCATCCTATATCGTCCATAGCCTGCCAGGAGCGATTTCTGAGCATAGAGTCAGGAGTAATTGGCTGGGTGTGCTCTGTAATGTTGCTGCATATGGCTCCAAAATCAAAAAAGTCCCATTTATTTTCTTATTATGATCATTAGTTATTTTTTTGATTGTCAAATAAGTCTTATGTTTTCTCTTTCAATTGTATTATCTCTTATTTAGTTCACCTGTTTCACTAAAGAATAAACTTTTGAGTCCCTTTTTTCTTTCTCCCTTCTTATATTATTATTCTAAGTGAATTTAATATCTATAAGGATGGCCATTGTAATTTCAATTGATAATATAGATTTGACTTCTTAATTTATTGCCTTTCTAATCAGTGTTTGCCTGTTCTCCCCACAAGATGCTGTCTTGTATCAGAAATTGATTAACCCTGAAATAACACTTTCTGATCAAAAATTGTTCAATCATTGACCTATTTTTTCTGATAATTTTATTAAAATTATTTGCCCAAAATTGACTAAAAATTGCACTTAGTTCCCTCCAGTTTCTTACTGTTTATCAGCTCCTCCTTCCTTCATTTCCCTCATAGTCTTCGTGAATTCACTTTGTTCACCATTACAACTCCTTGGCAAATATCTTCAACTTCTTGCCTCTCACATTTTATCTTACCATATTCCATCTTATATTGAAGCCAATTTGCCTCCTTTTTCATGCTTATTCCTATTCAGCTACATACAACTATAGGAAATATCTTACTTGAAGCCATTTAAATTCATGATCAGAGGGGCCGGGCGGTGGCGCTGCAGGTAAGGTGCCTGCCTTACCGCACTAGACTTGGACGGACCACGGTTCGATCCCCCGGTTCCCATATGGTCCCCCAGGCCAGGGGCGACTTCTGAGCTCATAGCCAGGAGTAACCCCTGAGTGTCACTGGGTGTGGCCCAAAAACCAAAAAAAAAAGAAAAAAAAATTCATGATCAGAAATCTCTAAAGGGAAATGCTACCACAAAGCACATAAATGTGAATTTTTGTGCACTCAAATGGTTTGTCTTTCTTTCTCCCTCATTAATATATATTCACTGCATGGCTTCCTGAAACAGTATTACATCAAAATAAGTAAAAGTGCACAAATTCTCATTCATAGGCTTCAGTTTTGTACTACAAAACTTATGAATATACCATGTAGAAAATTTAGTTTATAATATTTATCGAGTGTTTTTGTGTTTTAGTAACCACTAGTTAATATATTTGACCAGTAAAATTATTACCAAATTATTTGGTAATTATTACAATATATTTTGATATACTTTTGGTAACAAAACTTATACTTTGAAAGGTGACAGAAAGATTACTTGCCTTCAAAAGATCCAGTTTGAATACTTTTATGTCATTCTTGCTAAGCTTGTAAATTATGTTATTCAGCTTATTTAAGATTCAGTTTTCCTATCTATGAATAATACCTACCTCATCAGATTGTTTGGAGAATCAAATGAGATATGTGTGTAAATGTGATGTATAATCTTCCAACCTGTAATAAACATTCATTTTGTTATATTTGAATATCTTATATTCAGATATAGTTCTATCATGTAAATTATTATAATTTAAAATTTTATTTTAAGTGACATGGCATTAAACATTTTCTGTACTGAAAATATGTAATAAAAGTGTTATCTTTTTCAAAATGCTATTTGGTTTTCAGAATAAGGTTTACAACAGGCATATGCTTGGAGAAAATACTTTGCAGTCTTATTCCCTCACATGGAAGTAAGTGATGAAATTTAAATGAAATTGCATCATTATTGCCTATACACAGGGAAGGTATTTACATTTCTTTGTAAACAAATGACTATGAAAACATTTGATTGAAGACAAAAAAAATCTTATAGGGGACTGAACATAGTGTGTTTTTCTTGGCTTTTCATGTCTTTACAAAAGCAGTTCTTAATCTTTTAATTTCAAATAAAATGGTTTTTGGAGAAAGAGGGAAGAAAACCCAAAGAGTGTGTTGACTTTGAAGTGTTTATTTAGCTTTCAAAACTATGCCAAAAATTATTACAAAACTTGATCTTCAAGTCTGGAATCATTTTGGAAGATCTTTGAAAATTTAGCCTATAACACTGAAGAACTGGCTCACCCTACTATCTTGTTTCAAGGTAAACAGAAAAGGCAAGTTGACTGAAAAGAAATAGCTTCATTATTCACTAGCCTTAGGGATAATCACATTTAGAGGAAAGGCTAGAATTAGCTTATAATGTTGCTTTTTTAGTCCACATGTGACAAATCCAATTGTCTCTCATTTCATTTACCTCCTCCCCCATTTTTGTTTTTAAGTCTCCTAATGTTTCCAACTTATTTTTACATTTTAGTTTCAGTCAAAAATAAAAATTTTCATACACACACAAAACTTAAATAAAAGCACAATTAAATGACTGCAAAAAGAAAATAGTTTTTTCGTATTCAATATTCAATGCTAAAAACCCAAAATTAAGATTTTGACCTTTAAAACTTATGCTTTGGAGTTATCACTTGGATCACTTTTTTATAGCTTCTTATTTTTTCAATTATTTCATTACATTATTGCTCTGTGACCAAATCTGAGTGATTAAAAATATACTCTTCTAGTCAGTGACTTTCAACATAAACAAATCTGTTTCTCTACCTTTATTTGTTTACTTTCAGCACACAGTGAGTGACTGGGGTTGGAAGCTTATTTTAATTAGAGTTTAAAAGCATTCAACATTGCAGGCAAATGTAAAGGATATTCCTAGACAAATTTCTGTAAGAAGCATGTTAATCCATATACTCCATCCTCATGCTCATATTAAAAATGCTTTTTGTTTAAGAACATTTCAACTAAACTATACTTAAGTTCCTCTGTATTTATATTTTTCTAATACTTTTTGTTTAAAAATATAACCAAATTCTGATCTTATTTCCTTTATAAATTTTCACTCCAACTATTTATCTTTTAGGGGATCATACTTTAGTAGTGAACTATAAGGATTTAAGTTCTATATAGTATGAAAATAAAGTTTAAAATAATAAAGTGAAAGAACTATGTTTAACATTTTTGTGATTTAATATTTATATGCATTATAAAATCTGTAATAGTATAACCTATATAACTTTATAATGTTAAAATAAATTCTAAGTCTTGTTTCCCAATGTTTTTATTTGTTTTCAGGATACACCCCGCGGCTCTCAGGAGTTACTCCTGACTCTGTGCTCAGAAATTACCCCCCTGCCATGCTTGTGGAATCATAAGGAATGCCAGGAATCGAACCTGGCTCCATCCTGGGTCAGGCAGATGCAGGGCAAATGTCCTACACCTGTGCAATCTCTCAGGCCCCTGAATTTTTAGGTTTCTCTGGAGAAATTAAATATGTTAACTGATTTCTATGTTAATTAAGCAGGTTTTTATTCTGAGTATAGTATTTTCCGGCATATAAGACAACTTTTAAATCCATGAAAAGCTTCTTAAAAGTTGGGGGTCCTGGGGCTGGAGAGATAGCATGGAGGTAAGGCGTTTACCTTTCAAGAGAAGGACAGTGGTTCAAATGCCAGCATCCCATATGTTTCCAGGAGCCTGCCAGGGGCGATTTCTGAGCATAGAGCCAGGAGTAACCCCTGAGTGCTGCTGGGTGTGACCCCCCCAGATAAAAAGTTGGGCGTCGTCTTATACGCTGGTATAAGCATGCTGAAACTTACTCCAGCTTCAAGGACGAGTGATCCACCCCCCTCTTACCGCCGCATTCCATCCAGCTGCCAGGCATCAGCACTCAGTCCTCTGCTTGTCCTGATTCATCTTTCAGGGCACACAGAGGAGCCGAGTTACCGAGTGCCTGCCAGGTGTCATCACTGGTATGCTGCTTTCCGGTGCTCAGTCCTCTGTTCAGCTTTTATGGGACACAGAGGAGGCCCTCTGTCTTCCTCGATCTGTCCTATTAATCACTGCACCCCAGCCAGCTGCTCTTGGAGGCACCCCCTCTCCCTAAACTTAATGTAGATCACAATCAAATAATCACAGTCACTCATTATAAATGACAAATGTAAAATGATTGTTGGCATGCCAAAGTCTAGATTTATTAAACATATACTGTTAACCTTTGAGGGTTCTACTCTTTTTCTCTTACGTTTTGTAATTTCCATTTGGTATGTGTTAAAATAGCAGTCTTACACAGCGAATAAACCCAATATATATATATAAATAAATATATATATTTATTATATATATTTTATATATATTATATATACTAAATATATAATATAATAATATATATTAAATAATATATTAAATATATTATATATATATATTTATATATATATATATATATATTTATTTTGACAAAAGTGGATTTCAAATCTTTCACAGTAACTTTTTAGGTACATAGTGACATTGAATCAGGGGCATTCCCACCACCAATGTTGTCCTCCTTCCACCCATTTTTCCCAGCATGCATCCCATATTTCCCTCCTTTACCACCCGGGTTGCTAGTATAAATGGTCCCTGTTGTAGACTGGGTGTCAATTCTGTTGTCGTTGACTTTGGATTTGGTGTTTAAGTCTGATCATTTTTTTTATATCTACTTAATGTTCATATGACTGACTGGTCTTGATACCCTCCATTATTCCCTCCCCCCCAAACTATATATTTTAACAGGAAACTTAGGGTATCATCTTATATGCTGCCGGAAGATACAGTACTTATTTTTTTGTTTTTCATTTGAGTACTTATTTTTTTTTTGTTTAATTGTGAATATGGTAAGATTTATTTGCTTTAAATCTTTGCTAAAGGTATAAGTTAATCAGGAAATGTAATAAAAAAACATTTTTAGGCTTACATGAAGAATTTCTGACTTTCTATTATGTTGTATGTTTGCTTTGTATATTCTCAGTATTTCAGTGATCCTGCACAAATCTTTTTTAGATTAAACAATGTCTGCATAATTATAGCTTATTGATGATCCATTTAATAAAAGAAAAAGTATTACATTATAAGTAAAATTTAATTAATTTTATAATCAAAGCAGTGTCATAACATTTTTGACTTTGCATATATTTTTAGTAGTGTGTTATGAAGTGTTGTAATCAATTAGGATATATATTAGTTTATACACATTAATTAAATTTGATGAAGTTAAAAATGTTCTGGATACGGGCCCCGGGATATAGCATGGAGGTAAGGCGTTTGCCTGTCATGCAAAAGGTCATCGGTTCGAATCCTGGTGCCCCATATGGTCCCCCGTGCCAGCCAGGAGCAATTTCTGAGCATGGAGCCAGGAGTAACCCCTGAGCACTGCCAAGTGTGACCCAAAAACTACAAAAAAAAATGTTCTGGATATTTGTATGAAGAATTTTCTATTGAGTTCTTAATAAGTATTCTGAAGTTGTTGGATACATGTATTTTTGTTTGTTTGTTTGTTTTTGTTTTTGGGCCACACCCAGTGACGCTCAGGGGTTACTCCTGGCTATGCGCTCAGAAGTCGCTCCTGGCAGGCACGGGGGACCATATGGGAACCGGGGGATCGAACCGTGGTCCGTCCTAGGCAAGGCAGCAGTGCCACCTCCCGGCTCCCTGGAGACATGTATTAAATGCAACAAAGCAGTATAAAAAATAAAATTAAAAAGTAGAAGAAAGGAAAAGATAGAAGCTGGAAAGGCAAAGTCTTGAAAATATAAAACTTATTTGAGCCTACTAACATACATAGAAAATGCTGTTCAAGCATTGAAAATGGGAATGTGAAAGGTAAAAACAAGTGGTGGAAGTTAGAAGAATGTTTTGAAAATACTGCATTTGATTAAAGCTTTTTAGTGTTTGTGGGTTAAATTATGACAGACATAAAAGACATTCAAATAGTCAAATAGCAATAGCAATGCCACAAATGTGAAATCATTTTATTCTTTAAGTAATAAATATTATTTAAATTTATATTATTTATAATATTTCTATGATTTATAATTATACAATTATTTGTATCTAAATTATTTTATTCATATACTTTAATATTTAATTTATATTATATTTATATATGAGTATGATATGAATATATATTAATATATGATATAGATGCATCGTTATTATATGTAATATAATATATTTTTATGAATATATTTGTAATATATTATTAATAGTATAATATATTAAATTTATATTATTTATATGTAATATAATACTATTAAATGTTATATATAAAGTGATCAGTGAATTTCACCTATGTCCACTCTGCAGCCAGAAATATATATATATATATATATATATATATATATATATATATTTGCATTTTTAAATTGCAGTAGCAGTGTTTGTATGTATTCAGCTTATAGGGTCGAAGAACTTGAATAATCTTTAAGTCCAGAGATTCCAACTATTCATTTAAGGCTATTGGTTAGTATTGATTTTTTGTCTGATCTCTCCAACAAAGTTTCCTACTATTATTGTGTTGATAAATGTCACTCTATTTCTAATTTTAAAATATGACCATTCCTATCAGTTTTTAGCCTACACTTTACTGAAAACATTTACTTTGAGCCTGCATTTAATCACTAAATTTCATCTTAACAAGCAAACATTGGGATTTTATTTCCTGATCTGACTATTAACTCATCTTTTGATTGATAAGTACAAGCCTGGCATTTAGGGCATGATTGATAGAAATGTATTTGTTCCTATTTTTAATTTGGATTTGGGTGTTTTGTTAGTCATTATTTCTTTTGTCTTCTCTTATTATTCTCCTCTTGTACTTTGATACCTGCCTGTTATGTAGTGATCAGATGCCATTGTCTATTTTTATTTGTTCATCTAAATATTTTGCCTGGATGTTATCATATCATTTACACCAAAGTTTTAAACTTATATCATATTTTAAGTTTAAAAAGTGTGGTTTATTTGCCTTTCTTTGAAATACAGTTAGTATGTCTTACAGAACCAGTTTAGTGACCATTTATTTAATTAACAGTAGTTTGTCTTAAAAACATTTTATCATTCTTTCAAATCTGAATGATAACTCAGCCAAATAGATTATTTGTTCATAGTTTGAATAATATGCTATATCCCACACATTTCTTCCAAAGTTCTGCATACATCACAGGATTCCTCTGAATTTCACTTGATCTGCTGTGAGTCTTGTGAGAGTTCCATTCATTGAATGTCAGTCTTCTCTTTACTCTGGTTTATGTTAAGATATTCTTTGACTTTTGCCATTTTAGTGTTCTTCTGCTTAGATATTTTATTCGTGCCTCTTTAAAAACCTCCTGGTTTTGGATATTTATCTCCATCTTCAGAATGGATACATTTTATCTATTACTTAATCAACAACTTTGATGTTTTAGTGTGTGTATGTGTGTGTGTGTGGGGGGGTGTTTCTTTTTTTACACCACAATTGATGATACTCTGAAGCTAATCTTAGTTCTTCTATACTTAGGATGGCTCCTGGCAGATCTAAAGGAACCATGTGGGGGCCTTCTGTATATAAAGCTGTTCTCAGCCCATTGAGCCTATCTCCCTAGCATTTCAGTCTATGGTTCCCCTCTTTCTTTATTTTTATAGTACCCTTTATAAGACAGATTTAATCCACTTGACAATGTCTATAAATCTATTTTCTGTTCAGTTTTTTAAATTTTCCTTTCATTTTTCTCTTTATGACTTCCTTTATCATACCACAACTCACTACAATCTCTAAGTTATGCTGTTGGGCTCCTCTATTGTATTATTAGCTTAACTTCAGCTCAGTGATTTCAGTTTGGAATTTTCTCCTACTTACTTCAGCCTTAGTAAATTTCCTTCCACTGATTTGCTAATTTATGTGAGTATTGTTAGCATAATTGCTTGGGCATCTTTATCAGAGAGTTCAGAAAGCTGTGATGTAATCTGGTTCTTTCCTTGAAGTTGATTCTTCATTTGTGGATAATGATGAACCGCGATTCTCCAGTATCTTTGATGTTAGGTGAAGATTCAGAATGAGTTCAGCCAGCCTGGATGAAAATAGAGGGTTTGCAACTTCAAATTCTAGAGACAAGAACTCTGAATTTATGTAAACAGGGAGGGGTTGCATTCAAGATGTCGCAGTCAGAAGAGCTCTAGCGTAGTTTCAATGCTGAGGTAAAGAAGGGTTACAGTGGCTGAAGCTTGGCCGAGAGTGAAGTGTTCTGTTGAGCAACCTGATGCGTTCTTGGCAGCAACTGGAGGTATAAAACACAAGTATCCAATAGCAGTTGTGGTGCTGAACTGACCATCATAAACACTGGGAGAATTTGCATATACCAGTACCTGGCAGTAACTAGAGTGCTTAGGGTGGGACAATAGTATACTGGGGACTTATTCAATTCACATGCGACTGACCCAGGTTCTATCCCCAGCATCCATATGGTGACCTGATCACCAGGAGATGTTGGCAAAGTGAACTGAAGTGTTTCCTGATCCCTGTTCTGTCTCTCCAACACTGATCTTTATTTTACTTTTTTAATGCAATAAACAAGGACTCCCATCAATTGGCGCTTTAATTAGAAAACACACACACACACACACACACACACACACACACACACACACACACTTCAAAATTTTCATCTCTTTTTACTGAATGATTAAGATGTTTCTTATTTCTCTGCCTTCTTAAAGTTAATGTTAATCCCATGTTTCTAGCATGGTCTTAGAACATTCTCCTAGTTTTAAATTCAAAGCAACTGCAAGGGACTTTTTTCTGTAACCAGATCCAAATGTTCTTCCTGCTGTTTTAAATTGAGGAAATCTGATGTGGAAAACAAATGAGCAGCAGCAACAACAACAATATTAATTGGATGGATCATTTACTTTGGAAAAGGGTTTATTGCAGTTTTCCAATAATGAACAACATTAAATGATTTAAACTGCGATTTTAAAAACAGCTTTATTCAGACATCCATTTATTACCATGTAGTTAGCCTTCTGTATTCTAGTAAATCTAAATATTTTAAGTTAGTGCCGAGATAGAATTGCTTTCTGGATTCTTATTTTATAAGTATACAAAATACACAAAAATAAAATACACAAAAACCATTTCATTTTATTTTTCCCAAAGAGTTACATGTTTATTAGCTATTACATTTCTCCTATTCTTTCTTATAAGGTAATAATTTTTTATTTCAACCTAAGTTTTGTTGAGTTTATCAGGTTGGCAATAGTATTGGTACAAATTCACAACTAGTTACTCTTTGCTAGTAAGAAGTGATTTTATTCAATGTTTACTTATGGATATTCTGTTTGGATACACATTTTATTAGTTCTATTATTTATTTAGAATCCTTTTATTATTAAGATTAGCAGGTTTTATTCAAGAAAGTCTAGTAAATTTTTTTCTCTTTTTTTTTGTTTTTGCCACAAGGGATAGAATAGCTTAATTATATTGATAGTAGTAATATAGGTTGTAAAAATAAAACTCAATGTATTTTTGAGTGAAATCTTACTATGAACATGTTTGTAACCATGATGCTTAAATAAAGTTACTATTTTAAAAAAATGCTCAGTGTTTGCACATATAATGTATTTGGATTGTTGTTCTTTGTGATCATGAAGGTGAGCACAACAATGCTTTTGGCTTGCTTTGTAACTCAAGCATTATGTAAAAAAACCAAAAACAAAGCAGAGCTTCACCAGCAGTTTGAGTTCTTTTTAGCACTTCAATGAAGTTGTTAGTTAAACAATCTCTTCTAAACAATGTCCTTGAAATGCTTGTCTCAGGTTTTTCTATGATGTGTTGTTTACAAATGCATTTGTTGTAAGGTTATCTGAATTTTATCCCACATTGGTGTCCTACAGCTCCCCTGCTCTTTGCACCTACAGTGTGGTCCCCTGCACCTACAGTGAACTATATCACCAAATCCTACCTATATCTCTGTAAATGTAAGATCCTTTGCAAATAATATGTAATTTTAAGCTTAATAAATTCCTAGATAATAGATCTGGAGTGCTAATGCAGTTAGTAGGGTACTTGCTTTGCCATCACCTCACTTGGGTTTGATCACCCACACACTATATAGTCTGGAATCATTAAGGAATGACACCTGAACACCAATCCAGTAGTCAGTCCAAATACACTGGCTGTGGTTGAAACTTTTCCTCTCTCCACAGAACCAAATAGTGACCAGAGTTTCTTTCACAGGCCTGATAAACGTTTAGGTTTACTGTTCAAGTTGCATTAGGCCTTCTTGAACATTTTTCCTTTATGTGCAGAGATCATGTAAACAACTGCTGTTATTTTTATTTCTGGTCATAAGGTACTTCGTTATTATATCATGAAAAAATGAAAAGAATAAGAGTTTAATTTCCAAAGGAGAAAAAAACAAAGCAGCGTGTGAATCCATATTTTTGTAAAGGAGCTGGTTCCCACTGAGAATACCTTATATAAATCTGAGTTCTCTGTTACCATTCATTAACAAAAAGCCTGTCTTCCCTGTTATTAGTGAGTCTGCAGTCTTTATTTTTCTTAGATTTGTCTTTTACTGTTAAGATATCAAAGCTATGAAGGTAAAGTATTATGTCTGAAATATTAAACTTTTTAAAAATCACATGCTTTAGTTCATTTAAATGTCTAATATTTTCTCTGTCCCTAAATTAACTACCTTTTCAAATGTATGATTTAAAATTACATAGTGAATTATTCAGGGACTAATATAACATTTCAAATGTAAACAGTGTCAGGATTTTTAAAAGGCAAAGGTAGGATATTATTATATGTGAAAGGAAGTAGAATTAGGGGCTTTTGAAAATTTGTATTTGCCTTGAATTTTTTCCCCTGGTTTTAATCACATTGTCATTGAAATGCCGGTGAGCTCTATTTGATAAGAACTGTGTTGTTTATAGATTTTTAGGTGCAAATTATCTAGCCAGATGTTTAAACATTAAGGGAAAACAAGTTAAATACAATTAACACAGTTCTCATTTATCAAGTATTTACTTCTCAGCAGGAGGTGACAAATCCTGGTTTTTGACCCTTGTAATGCATATGAATATAATTATTTAAGTAACATGAATCATACAAATATCTAATTTTGTAAACTTTGCAAAATTAAGGAACTTGCTTTTTATCATAGTCATCTTTTCAAGTGTTGGCTAGTACTTATATTTGAAATTATTTTCATAAATCTGCATTTTAAAAATATTTTTAAAAAGCATAATTCTGCATTGTAATTTTCCACCATGATACATAGTTAATCATACCAATTAAGTAAGGCCTGTGAAAGTATCTGAAAATGGGGAAAGGGTGGATCTGTGTAGTAGATACCCTCCACCACCATTGCTGGCTCATATACCTCACAAATGTACAAATAAGAATAAAACTGAGTAATGTGCTTTTCTTTCTTTCTTTTTTTTGGGGGGTGGAGGGGTTTGGATCACAACCGGCATCCCTCCGGCGTTACTTCTGGCTCTATGCTCAGAAGTTACTCCTGGCAGGCTCAGGGACCATATGGGATGCCGGGATTTGAACCACTGACCTTCTGCATGCAAGGCAAATGCTTTACCTCCATGCTATCTCTTCGGCCCCATAATGTGGTTTTTCATGTAATAAAATTTAATTTCTATGATAGTCATGCTCCTAAAAGCATCATGTTGAGAACTAGAAACACCATAAAATAGTTCTGATTATAATGAATTTTAAAATATTATTTATAATTTTTTCAAGTTATAGAGTAATATAAAATGCTGCAAGTTTGGGCTTGGGAAACAAAAAATAGTTGTTGCTTAACAAAAATCAGCTGTATTCTATCATATTTATCTCTGTTTTTCTCTAGCTCTTTCTGAACCTCAGTATTTCCATTAATACCTCTCTGTATATTCCATCGTGTTTTCAATTTTGTTCTTTATTTCATATATGTACATATAGGACATTTTAAATATTCATTTTAATTTCTTTATTGACTCACCATGAATTACGAATCTATAAAGATATTCATGATTTAATTACAGGCATACATTGCTACAGCACCAGTCTCTTCAGCAGTGCCCACTACATCCCACCAATGTCCCCCGTTTCCTTCCTGGCCCCCTAGACTGCTTTTGTAAAAGGCACTTTCCCCCTTCAACATTGTTTTAGTGTTCCTCTCTCTATGTTATCTATACTATCCTGCACTTCAGTGGCTGGATTCCAACTGAAGATTAGTTCTGCTCTTTGTTTCTATTGCTTTTGGTTATTTAATATTCCTATATGAAGTTTCTTTATATCCTACATATGAGAGATCATCTAAGTCTGTTCCTCTCCCCCAGACTGATTCCATTCAACATAATACTCTCCAAGTCCATTTATGTTGCAGCAAATTGCATACCTTCATCTCTTCTTACAGCTGAGTAGTATTTCATTGTGTATATATACCATAGTTTATTTATCCAGTTATCTGTTCATAGATATCTGGGTAGTTTCTATATGTTGGTTGTTATAAATGATGTCCCTTTCAGTATTCTAAGCCATATTATAAAATTTTAAAATTTTTGTGTCTTCTAGAGAGATAACTGAAATATTTTGAGTTTTATAAATTTTATTGCACATTTAGATGACCATTTTAAAACATTGATGTTGACCTTAATGTTTAGCAGAGTATTAAATTCTAGAAATTGTATTCTAGCAAAAATATTGAGTTTATGTTCAAGTCCCCATTTTGACATTACAGAGAATTTAGAGTTGAAATTAGAATTACCTATTAAATAAATTTTATTTACATATATTTGTGATATATCTTTAGTTGCAAGAAGAAATACATATATGAAGCCATAAAAGTAAGTTATGATCCATGTGTCTCTCCTAAACTGCTTTAATTTTAACAGAGATTTATATACATCTTTTCCTGGGCTTATATTTATCTATAATATAGTGATATATTTTGGGGGTAGGTAGAAACTTCTGCTTCTCTTAGTATATATGAAGAAAGAAAATTAACAGAGATAGCATGAGTGGTAAAAGAAAAACTTTGAAAATATGAACAAAGCCAATAAGAGGAATAAAGCTATTTAAAAATCCAATGATTTAGTTGAGAACAGAGTAGAAGATAAAGAGAAAAAGTTAAGAAGACAGTTCAATGGAGTTAGGATATTTCAGTGTTTCCTTGGGTTTGAATGACTTCCAGTATTCTCTTTCTTTGTTATTTCTGTATATGTGGAAATGGTTATTTTTAAAATTTAAATATAATTTACTTTGTAAAAAATAGTTTAAGGAAAGTGCAAAGAATATTTTGTTTGTGCAGAACAATCAAATAAGAATGTCATAAGTTGCAAAGTCCTAAATAAATATCAAATATTTTATTTTTAGTAGGATACTCCCTTTTATTTGAAGAAATTAGACTGACATCTTATTCTGATATTTAAATTTAAAGTACCTTAAATATTAAAGATAATTGCTATTTTTTTTACAATAGAGGCTTTCTAACTAAAAATTTTAAATTTATATAAAGCTATTTTAATATAAATTATTTAATATTTCATTCCAGTCTGCAGGTGAGTCAAAAATAGGATATATAGTAGTAAAAAGCCTTCTATTCAGAGCTTTAGTTTTAGGGTTTGGATTCTTTTATTTATTTATTTTTGGTTTTTGGACCACATCCACTGGTGTTCAGGGGTTACTCCTGGGTAGGCGTTCAGAAATCACTCTTGGTTGGGAGACTATATGGAACACCGGGGGATCTAACCGCGGTCCATCTTATGCTAGCGCCGAAAAGGCAGACGCCTTACCGCTTGCCCCACCGCTCTGGCTCCTAGGGTTTGGATTCTAACTCTGCTTATAACCAAGTGTATCATCCTGAGCAAATTGCTTCTTCACCTCATTTATTGTCTATAAAATGAAGATGATTATTACATTTGTATTAATGTAATTATAAGGTTTAATCTTGTTAATTTTTAAGCAACTTAAAGCATCACTTAGAATATTGTAGCTCTTTTCAATTTATAACATTGTGGCACATGTGAGTGACGTGGAAAACATGATCCCCATGCCACCCACAGAAACAATTTAATATGAATGTTTTGGGGAGGAGCCCAGTAATTGAAATCATTAAAATTTCCTAGGCATGGGGCCCAAGTGATAGCACAGTGGTAGGGCATTTGCTTTGCTCACGGCCAAACCAGGATGAACCTGGGCTTGAACCCTGGCATCCCATATGATCCCCCGAACCTGCAGGAGCAATTTCTGAGTGCAGAGCCAGGAATAACCCCTGAGCACTGCCAGGTGCAGCCCCAAAACCAAAAAAAAAAAAAAAATTCCCTGGCCAACAGCCAAAGTGATAGATAGTATGGTGGGTGGAAATATTGCTTTACAAGGGGCTGACCCACATTTTATCCCTGGCACTTTAAGTTCCCCACCTATCAGTAATGATCCCTGTGTGTAGAGCTTGAAGAAAGCCCTAAGAATGACTGATTCTGACCCTAAAAGCAATTATATATATATATATATGTAAATTTAAAATAAAATAAAATTACCTGAATAATTTCAGGGAACAGATGAAGTTGTAAACCACTGTCATAAATGTCGATTGTTAATTATCTGGCTTACTAAATGATAAGTTAATTTAGAGCAGGACATTTATTTCTTCTTTTTATGGTTTTGTCCTGAGAAAAACTATCTCAGAATCGTATTATAAATAAGGCTCATTAAATATTTATCAATTAAGAAAATGTGTTACACAATGTAACAGTGCAGGGTGCAGTCATGCAAATTTTAAATATTATTCATTTCCTCACTTATCAGTTTATACATACTCTTGTATCTTGATATCTTCATAATATCCCAAACACTAAAAAGTATGTAATTTGAAAGTGCAATCTATGAAATCACAACTTGCTAATATTGTATATGATGGAGTGCAATAATAAAAACAGGCATAACTTTAATAGAAGGAAAATTGATATTCATGTTTTAAGTGATATATTATGGGACCAAAATGATAGCACAGGGGGTAGGGCATTTATCTTGTATGCAGCTGACCCTGATTCAATCTCCATCATATAGGGTTCCCAGGGCCTGCAAGGAGTAATTTTTGAGAGCCAGGAATAAACCCTGAGTGCTATTGGATGTGTCCCCCAAAACAAAACAAAACAAAACAAAAAAGGCTATATTGCAATTTAGATTCCTAGAAAATAGACCCAAAGATGGAGCATGCAGCATGCTGGCTGGGAAGTACTACTGTGATCTTCATTCTCTGTATGTAGAAGAGGATGGGAGGAACATTGAAGAAGCACTACTTGGCAGGAACTTAAATTTTAGTGTATTCCCCAGAAATATATTTTGCTAACCGTTGGGCTCTACAGAATTGTCTCAAGTTCAATGAAAGGTCTGCAGACTTTATGATTTTATGTTAATTAGTGATTTTATAAAGATGCTAGAAAGAGAGACTTAGGGTAAGACATTGATTTAGATGAAATAGTCCTGAAATGGAGCAATTTTTTCACCAATTCTCTGAGCAAATAAGGATACAGCCTTGTTTCCTAAATAAATTTTGATTAGGTTATTATCACTTCCAAACATACAGTGAAAATACTAATAATAGCCTCAAAGAAGAAAGGATCGTGTTTATTTAGATGAAGAGAAGATTCAAGAATGAATTAGTGCCTAAACTTCTGTAATTTTGAATTAGAATTTGGAGTTTAAAGTTAGGTAACATTTTAAAAGGCCAAGAAAGACATGCATTCTATTTCAAGTATAGGAAACAACAGAGGTAAAATTGGTGGAAATGTGAAAGATAAATTTGTTCAAAAACCTGAAAATCTAGAAGACCAGCATATGCAATATGGCTTAATATTCTCAGGGATGAACCTATGCTAGTATGCCACAGAAATAGTCATCATATAACAGTATAGAAAAATAGGAGGGAATAGAACTAGATCAGGCAGACTCAGAAGCAAGCCAATGAAACTGAACTCAAACCAGTTAAGAAAGAAAAATCTTAAAATAATCCAAAAAACAAGAAACTGAAAAGATCTTGGCAGACCCGAGTCGGGAGGAGTTGTGGTCTCACTGTTGAAAGCATATCAGACAGTGGAGGTGGTCAGTAGGTAGGGAAGTATAGACTAAGAAACGCTCTCATCTGTTATCTCCTGATTGGGAATTTTCATTCTTTATTGGAAAAGCAGGAGACAAAATTTGCTTTGGAGCACATGAAGGTATATTATTCAGTTTCCTTTAATTCTTCTTATGTCACTCTCTGGGATTTTCTAACAACACAGGTCATTTTGTCCTGATGATCAAGGAAAGCCCAGTCATGATAGTGCACTGTCCTAGATAATGCTAGGTACAATTATGAAGGAGGGAATGTTTTTCCTACAAAATTAGCTACTGAAATTCTCATTTCTGTATGGTTGTTGTTTTCTTTTTAAATTTTATTAAAACACAGTGGTTTACAGAGTTATTCATGTTTGATATTTAGACATTCACTGTTTCAGCACTTGTCCTAGTTGATTTGATTCAACTCATTTCCCTCATTGTTTTCTGTCCTTCTCTGGCTTCCTCCCTATGCTCTGGGTTCATGAGTGATCTAGGCAATCCTCATTTACTACTGCATTTATCATATACTTATTTTATATAATACAGAAAGTAGAAAACCTGTGTTTGCCATGCTTCTAACTTGCTTCACTTAACATGATCTCGTCTAGATTTTTATTTTTAACCATCTCTTAATTTATCTTTTTTTAATAATAATTTTTATTTTGATCAAAGTGGGTTACATATCTTTCACAGTAATATTTTAAGTACATATTAATATTGAATCAGGGAAATTCCCACCACCAAACTTGTCCTCCCTCCACAAGCAAGCTCTTGTTGGCAATAATATTTTAGGTGCATGTTAATTTAATATCAGGGGGATTCTCATCACCAAATTGTTCTCCCTATACCTCCATTCCCATACTACTACCCATATCTTCCTCCCTCAGCCCCCAGGCCTGCCAGAGTACGTGGTCTCCTATGTGCCTAACTTGCTACTTAGTGGTCTTACACTTGTCTGGTCTTGATAGCTCCCTTATTTCTCTTAATTTATCTTAATTTATTCTGCTTCCATCTTTTCTATTCTCTATACAAATTATGGGTCATCATTTATATATCACATTGTGTTTCTCTCATCTACCTACATACCATTCCTGAAGTATCTTTTCTTGTTAATTGTAATTTTGTAAGATAAATTTTAGTGGGCAGTATTGTAGTCTGCAAAGGTGTTTTTGAGGTCTAGCGATGATGTCAAGTGTGAGGTTACCCTCTGTGATTTTATTTTGAGGATCAACATTTTTCAGAATTTAAATAAATTGGAAAATTAAGTCATACCTATATCTCCTTAATTACAGAAGAATGGAATGCTATAAACTTGACCTTACTAAAGGCTCAGTTCTGGGACATAGAATACCTTAATACTATTATAACTTAGTTTTCTCCTTTCTCTCTGACACAAATGAAATCTTGAACTGATCATCCTATAGTTTGTCATTATGAAAGAACTTTTTTCTCTTTATCTTAATGTCTAGGGTGATTCATTTAAAAACAGTTTAAGTAGCTCTATTTCAAAATGAATTGCGCCATAATAACATTAGATCTCAAATAGTCTCTTTGTGAGAAAATGTTAGACAATTTCCTTTTCATTCTAGTGCCTTGGATGAAAGTTAAGATATAAGCACTTGAGAATATCAATATTTTTGCTTTGCAAAAAATTCAATTTAGAGTTTATCTGGTTATACTC